>PVLC010002591.1:0-111807 GCA_004027655.1 Graphiurus murinus
CACGTGATGTAATTACACAATCATATCAAGGTCACTCACCAAAGTGAACCTGAGGGGGAGGGAAGGGGAGGGGGTTGGGGTGGGAATTGGGGAAAGGGTCAAATGACAACTGTGTGCAAATATGTTGTTAACAATCCGTACTCAACAAAGATGTATGCTATATTGCACGAATTACTACAATAAAAAAATTAAAAAAAAATATACTCTATTTCTGATTTTATATGTATTCTTTCATTATTATTAATTCTTTGAGCTTACAAAGCCAATATATTTCCAGTCCCATAAAGTGGAAGTTTAAGTTTGAGATCTTTTTTTAATATAGACATTCACAATAATGAGATTTTCATTAGTACAGATTTATGTAGATTCCATAAACTTTGAGATATTATATTCCATTTTTTTCCTCTGAAAAAAAATTTGGATTTTCCCCAGTGATTTGTTCTTTGGCCCATTGGTTATTTAGAGCTGTATTTAATTTTCATATGTAATCTCACTATCTTCTGGTCTTCATGATCTCCTATGACTTTCATTTGGGGAGCACTTCTCTCCCCATTTGAAATGTTTGGGATCATGTTTTTTTAAATAAAGATATTTACCTATGCACTGACTAATATCTGGCTTCAAAAGCATTTTGTTTGATTACTCTATAGTGCTAGTTGATATCTTGAGATATCTTAGATGAATCTCCTCATATGAGTTTCTGATTAGTTATCAGGTATGCGGTACCTAAATTGCCAAGTCTCTTATTTTTACATGAGATGAGAATACTATTTTATTTAATTTTGAAACACATTTAAAGGCTCTTCTATTGAAGGCTTTACTCCCTGGATCCTATTATGAATAATGAATGAATACATACATTAAATAAAAACTACATATCATTATTTGCATTTTTTGCAGACTTAGCTTTGTTAATTGTGAATCATTAAATAAAAATGATCAATTTTTTAAAAAAATACAATGTTTTGATACTGCAATTAGGTTTAATCTTTGTTTATTATTACAGTTTCACTTAAATAGTAAAAATCAAGTCATGGTGTAAAATAATTTTACAGCATTTTAGAGTTATAAAAGCCCTAGAACCCTCAGGGGTGCATGGTGAGAAGGATTATCATGAGTATATGAATTTTTATATTACCCCCAAATATTATTAGAATTCAAGATTTCACTATAGCTCCTGTTCAAGGAGAGTCTTACTTAAAATAATGATCTAGGAAGTACTTATTTTTCACTCTTCATTAGAATATTTGTTTACTTATTATGCATCTCAAGAAAATTTTGCTCTCTAGGGAAAGGAAGAAATATCATTGCCTATATTTTATTCATAACTCAGTCAATACAGTAATTTCTAGGATATTTGGAAAAGTTGATATGATAGCAGCTATAATCCATAGCATTTCAATCATAGAATGAACATACGCTTGGTGCATACTGATTGCAAAATGCTGTGTAATAAATCTTTGCAGCATCTAAATCTTACAATAATGGCTCCTGAACACTAGATTATTAAATTATATTGGAGTATGTGTTTATGTTTTCTTGTAAGTAAGGTCATTTCTTTGGAAGTGACATATTGCCTTTAATAATCCTTACTAGTTGTGCACTATTGGACAGCTTTATAGAGTTGTAGACTTAGAAATAAAAGAAATTTTAAGGCTATATTGTCCAGTTATTCTCAGAAAGCATAGCTCTTCTTTCTTGAACACTCCCACAGAGTAATTGTTCTGCTTCTTTTGAATATTTTTAGTAACAGGGAACTCAGATGACCTAATGCACTCCGACTGATTTCAGACAATTCTAACCATTTTGATGTTCACTTCACTCATGTTATTCAATTTCCTTACACTGGGAAGGGAATTAGCTGCTAATTACACAGAATTATTGTAAGAATAAAATATATGATGTATGCAGAATTTTCAGTGTATTCAATAATGCTAGACTATACCTGTAAATATTGCTGTGGCATCCAGTGTAGTAAAGTATATTATTGCTTACAAATATTTGCTCCTATTCATTATTCATTGATATTAGTCTTGGAAATCTGACCTACTGTGAGTCAAAGTGACATGTGTCACTTTTGGTTAAAAACTTTGAGAGACAGCACATGGTCTTCTTTTGCCTTGCCCTTTTGTCCCAGTGATGAGCAGTGTTTCAGATTGAGTCTGCTCATACAGCTGGATTCTGTAGTGGAGACCCAGCTTGCCTTGGATATAACTGTCATGTAACTCACTGAGATTAAAATTAAGCATGACATGATCAACTGAAAGACTGTAGAAAATAAAATACACTTGACTTGGTGCTTAGGAATGCTCTCTTTCAACTACCATAGGTTTTCCTGACATTGACTCTTAGAAAATATCTTCAAATTATACTGTATCTCATAAAGATGTTCAAATACCTCAAATTCCTTATATACGCTTTTTATAAAAGTTGCTTTATATGTGGCTATATTTGAGAACTTCATTAAATAACAATTTCATCTCTAAAATATAAAGAAAATTTTATCTAGAATATTGAGTGTTTTGTTTTAAAATTTATTTTATTGCAGATAATTACTTCAATTTTTGACCCTAGGTTAAAAAACCAAAAGAGGTGTCTTACTTTAGTTACTATTAGATATTTACATATGAAGCTCAAAAGCTCAAAATCTTTTTTTTTATTTTTTATTTTTTGGTGATCCTGGGGAAGGAACTACCTCTGACATATACCCCCAGCCCTAATTTATTTTGAAACAGGGTCTCACTGAATCATTTAGGATCTCATTAGTTTGCTGAGGCTGGCTTTGAACCTGTGTTCCTCCTATTTCAGCCTCCCCAGTACTGGGATTATAGGTGTGAGCCATCACTCCCAGCTCTCAAAATTATTTATGGTGGGTTTTTTTTTTTTTTGTCCTTACTGAAACAAAAGCTTCTTGTTGCAAAAAATATGTTTTACATCTACAGTACTTTTTCCAAGATTGAGAAATTATTTTCAAAACCTGAGCTGGAAAGTAAAGTTGCAGAAGATAATTACTACAATGTAAGTGTGCCAGATAACACAGAAAATTAGCACTAATGTAAAACTACATTTTTAATCATTTTTTAAAATTAAATTCTAATGTTTCCTTTTACTTTTATGCCAAGAAATTAATAAATCAAAAATAGTCCAGATTTGCCATTGCCTGGGGTTAAAGTGTTGGAGAAATTCAGTTTAAAACAAATCTCACAATTGAGGAAGCCACTCTATAAGGTAGAAAAGAGAGAAAACAATTTTATTATTGAGTAAGCATTAAACCAAAATGTGATATGTATCACAGAAAATTCTCTAAAAGATTAGTCACAAAGAAAATATTTTGCCGGGCGTGGTGGCGCACGCTTGTAATCCCAGCATTTGGGAGGCTGAGACCGGAGGATACGGGTTCGCGGCCAGCCTCAGCTACCTAGTGAGGCACTCTGCAACTTAGTAAGACTCAGTCTCGGAGATAGAATGCCCCTGAGTTCAATCCCCAGTACCGCAAAAAAAAAAAAAAAAAAAAAAAAAAAAAAAAAAAAAGAAAATAAAATATTTCATTTTATTTATTTATTTATTTATTTATTTATTTATTTATTTATTTATTTTTGGCGGTACTGGGGATTGAACTCAGGTGCATTCTACCTCCGAGCTATACCCCCAGCCCTATTTTTTATTCTTTATTTTGAAACCGAGTCTCACTAAGTTGCGGAGTGCCTCACTAGGTAGCTGAGGCTGGCCGCGAACCCGGATCCTCTGGTCTCAGCCTCCCGAATGCTGGGATTACAAGCGTGCGCCACCACACCCAGCTATATTTCATTTTATATAGCTAAGCAAATGTAATCTATCATACACATATTCTAAAGATAAACAGTAACTAGTTCTCTAGAAGACTTAAATCTCATTTGTCATGCATGATTGATCCTAAATTCACCTGATAATTCGAGTGGCCATCTATATTTGCTGATTGTTTTATCAAAAAGAAAATAAATTTCTTATATTTATTCAAAGTAAATGTGATATGGGGAGGACAGTCTATCTCTTATTTTCATCAGGGAGGATTAATCCTTTTGTTTTTAATTTTTACTTGCCCTTACAACATGCATGGGCAAATGAAAAGGACTTTCTGAGTAAGAATTCTCTTAGAGAGCTATACTAGATTTTGCAATAAAAAGCCATTGACCTTAGTGAGATTTGTGCTTGAAAGTTATGGTTACTTGCTGAAGGGTAAGCTATGGTATGTTTAAACTTATTCAAATAATGAAAGGTTGACTATGTATATTTGAGGCAATATTGAAAAATTTTACCCAAATTGGTCTTTTATATTTGAAGTTGTTTATGCTTATGTAGTACTAATAGAAATTTGGAAGATAGAGTATGGATATTATACTTGGATAACTTAGAGCCAGGGATTTCAGATTTAGCAAATTAAAACTCAAGACACTCATTTAAATTTGAATTTTTTTTTTTTTTTTTTTTTTTTTTTTTTTTTTTTTTTTTTTTTTTTTTTTTTTTTTTTTTTTTTTTTTTTTTTTTTTGTGGTCCTGGGGATTGAACTCAGGGGCATTCTACCTCCGAGCTATACCCCCAACCCTATTTTTTATTCTTTACTTTGAAACAGGGTCTCACTAAGTTGCAGAGTGCCTCACTAGGTAGCTGAGGCTGGTAGCGAACCTGGATCCTCCAGTCTCAGCCTCCCAAATGCTGGGATTACAAGCGTGCACCACCACGCCCGGCTAAATTTGAATTTTCAATAGATATTGTCAGGGACTGTTCATGGTCTGTTTTTGCAAACTTAAAATGTTTTAGAAGTCTGTTTTTAAAGATACAAAGTTAAGCAACATTTTCTCAAGTACATGCTAACTGCTGACCTCGGTGGAGAGTTCTGTTTGTTCCATGTTCCAGGAGGTAGGATGTTGTCAAGACTTCAACTATGTTACTTATGATGTATATATTTGTTCTCTGATCCCTGACCAATACTCTGGTGCTCAAAAAAGTGTATAAGGGCTGAGCTAAATAAACTCGGGGCTGCAGTATTCACTGACAGTCCTCCCGAATCATCTCTCGTCTTTCTCTTTCTTAATCCTCACTCCCCATTTCAAGACCATTGGATTTTGCCGGGCTCCAGTAGATACATATTTAATTACTTTTTTTGTTTTATTTGGAAGCACTTTTATCATGTGAAATGATTAAGCTATAAGGCATTCGTAACTTCTGAAGTTAGCTAAGTATCAAAATGCAAAACTCAGCCGGGTGTGCTGGCGCAGGCTTGTAATCCCAGCATTCGGGAGGCTGAGACCAGAGAATCCGGGTTCGCGGCCAGCCTCAGCTACCTAGTGAGGCACTCCGCAACTTAGTGAGACTCGGTTTCAAAATAAAGAATAAAAAATAGGACTGGGGTATAGCTCGGAGGTAGAATGCCCCTGAGTTCAACCCCCAGTGCCGCAAAAAAAAAAAAAAAAAAATGCAAAACTCAGCCAGAAAGTTGCATTTGTTCTTGTCATCTATCAACTACAAAATTGCCTAGAAATGTTAAGTTTAACAAAAGACTTTTGAGTTTCCTAGGCAGGTCATTACCTTGGAAGCCAAAAAGTTGATATTAGAAGCTGGTGGCAATTACCATTTATTTAATGATAGCAATGTACTACTAAGTTTAGCTACTAGTTCTACAAGTATCATCTCATTTAATTCATACAGCATTTTATGAGGTACAGAGTAATTAACTCTATTTTGCAGGTGAGAAAAATGACTTTAAGATAAATAATGTTGACAATTAGAACTGTGATTTAAACATCAGCATGTACCAATTAAAAATTTTCTTTCTTTTTATATACTTTTGTTTGTGTATTTTAATTTTACATTATAATGAGGTTCAAAGTGATATAAACACACATGCACACAGGACTTGGTGTGCTTTTTTCTGGATCACACCCTGCTCCTTCTCCATCCCTGTACATGTTATTGAGATTGGTACTAATAGTTCAAATAATGGTATTTACATATATGAAATTATTTCCTTCAAGTCTCTTGCCCCCACCTTCCTTCCTTAATCCTCTCTCAATATGTTACTAGAATCTCTCCTCATTTACCTAAGGTCTATTTTGTTTCCCAATTTCTCTCTTGCTTCCACATGGAAAAAAAAATATAACCCTTCACTTTCTGAGATTGGCTAATCTCATTTATCATAATAGTTTGTAGTTCTATCTATTTACCTGCATATGGCATAATTTTGTTCTTTATGACTAAAATTCCATTGTGTAAATATAATAGTTTCATATTCCAGTCATCTGTTGACAAGACACTTAGGCTGGTTTTATGATTCGGCTATTGTGAATTGTGCTGCTATAAACATGGATATGCATTTATCACTATAATGCTGATTTTGATTCCTTTAGAAAGATACCAAAGAATGGTATTTCTGGATCATATGTAATTCCATTTCCAGTCTTCTGAGGGACCTTCACACTCACCTCCATAGCAGCTTTACTAACTTGCAGTCTCACTAATAGTGTATAAGGGTTTCTATTTCTCCACATCCTTGCCAGAATTTGTTTATATTCTTGATGATTGCCATTCTAACTGGAATTAGATAGAATTTCAATGTAGTTTTGATTTGCATTTTCCTGATTGCTAATGATACTGAATATTTTTTATATATTTATTGGCCATTTATATTCTTTTAAGAAGTACCTATTCAGTTATCCATTGTTAGATTGGGTTGTTTTTAATAGTGTTAAGTTGTTTAAGTTCTTTGTTCTAGATATATAAAGTTACTTCTCTATCAAAGGAACATCTGGCAAAGATCTCCTATTCTGGAGGCTTTCTTGTTGCTACACAGAAGCTTTTAAATTTAATTCCTTTCCACTTTTGATTCTTCTTTTTATTTTCTGAAGTTTGGGGGTCTTATTGAGGAAGTCTCTACTAGTACTTCTATATTAGTGTTGGTCCTATACCCTCTTCTAGTCTCTGTTCTAACTTCCAGAACTTTTTTTCATCTTGAGTTGATTCCTGTGCAGAGTGAGAGATTGGGGCTTAATTCCATTCTTCTACAAATGGGTAATCAAGTTTCCCAACACATTTGTTGAAAAGACTGTTTTTCATCCAGTATATGATTTTGGTACATTTCTAAATAAACTGGCTATACAGTTGCTTTCTTAAAAAGTACATTATACTGCCTTTTAGATGAAATAGATTTTAGCATCTGTTTTCTATATAAGATTGTGGCCTTCATTTAATAAAATTTTAATCTCTGTTCTTCAGTTATTACATGTATAACATTAGAGCACTAAATTAGGTGGTCTTTCAAGTTTCCAGAGTTCTATAATTCTATGAATTTTGTCAAGAAATCAGAGATGCTAGTGAAGTATGAAATATGGAAATGTGTTTAATTTAGCCTTTATGTATATTTTAAAGTTGAGCAGCATACAATTTTGTACATACCCCTGTATTTCAGTTTTGTATATACTGAAGTGTTTGGCACTGACCCTCCATGGATGCTTGTATAAAGAATGGGATTATTGAGTTCCATGTTTCCTCTGGCAGTATGGAATTCAAAAGGCCATTTGGAAGAAAGCATATATTTTCAAGCTTTTTCTGAACATTTAACAACATAGAAATTGAGGTACTATATAGGAGAATAATAAACTGAAATCATAGTAGCCAACTCTTCAGATTAGTAACAGGGAGAAATGTCTTGGCTCCTCGAAATTGGAATATTCAAACAAGACTCATCCAACTCCCTTAAAGTTACTTAATTACTATTTGTGCTAGAATAAACATCATTCTCTGTCTCTGAAAGCTTTTTTTCTTCACTCACAACTTTACTGGTTCCATTATCTTTCAGAGCTGAGAAGATACACTTTTCAAAATAGTCATAGACTTCTAATTCTCTCTGTGTGTGCACCTTTCCCTCCTCTCAATTTACTTAAACAACAAATGCATGGCAAATTATGTAAAGATCTCAAAGTACTCACTTTAGAAAGATAACACATAAAAATGTGTGAAGACATAACTTCTGAATAAACTGTCTTTCAAAGTGTGTGAATTATGAATCAATAAACCTAGAGGAAGTACACAAGAGCAGACTAAAAACTAGACCTGTCCTGACATTGCAACATGGCATTACAAAGATGGTGGCATTTGCAACTGGCATGAGGTCATTACTATGTCTCAGACCTGGCAAACATTAATCTAAAAAGATGTATTTCATTCAGATTAAGAAACTTAGCATTGCCAGCAGGAAGGCTGAATTTTAAAAAATCTAACTGTCTCAAGAATTAAATTGAAAACATTGAGTTTTTAGAGAAGATTACACAGAAACAATATAAATTAAAGTGAATTGATTTGTTGCAAATGGTAGCTAAGGGGGATGTTATAGTAATTTAATATGAGGAGAACAATGCAGATCAAAATATATAAACTGGATATATCTAAAGCACCATATATCTAGATGATGCTCATGAAAGGAAAAAAAAGTTTTCTTTAAATTCACAAATGTATCACATAAAAATAAATAAAAGGCCAGTACACACACACACACACACACACACACACACACACACACACACACTATATATATATATATATATATATATATATATATATATATATATCATACACCAGAATATATAATTCATCTTTTATTATATATATAATATATATAATCAGAAGTGGCCAAGTATCCATCAGTGGAAATTCTAGCTCAGAATAAGATGTAGAACTTTTAAAATAAATAAAGATTTTAGGGTTGTATTATTTCTTTCTGGGTAAGGAACTACCTCAAAACTTTATTGCTTAGAACAAATAGTTATTATTTCATAATTTTGTGTATCAGGAATCTAGGTGTAGCTTAGCTTGTCCTGTGGCTTAGGATCCTTCCAAAGCTCAAACCAAGGTGTTAGCTGGAGCTACAGTTATTTAACGATTTGAAGAGGGGAGTGTTTATTTTCAAGCTCTGACATACAAGGGCTGGTGGCAGGATTGATCAGAGTATTTACTTCCATGCTCAGTCATGTAGTAGTCCACAGACTGAAGGTTCTTCTTGGCAGTTAACAGAAGACATTTCTTTGTCCGTGGATCTCTCTATTGAGTAATGAAAAACTGGTAGCTTGGGTTGAGGATGTAGCTCAGTAGTAATGCTTGCCTGCCATGCACAAGGCCCTGGGTTTAATCCCCAGCACCATGTAAAACAAACAAAAACTGGTAACTCGCTTCTGCCAGATAGACTAACAGAGAAAGAATGAACAAGACAGAATTACCATTGTCTTATAAACTAATTCTGGAAGTGACATCCCATTCCTTTTGTATTCCTTTTGTTAGAAGCAAGTCAAGTCATAAGGTACAGCCCAAGGAGTAAGTTACACAAGGGTATAAAACCAAAAAGTGGGATCACTGGGGGAGACCTGAGAGGCTGCCTAGCAGAGACTGCGTTCTGTGCAGCAATATTAGATGATTAATAGCAAGTGGTGAAAAATCAGGAGATGACAACCCATATTCAAACTAGCTTCCACTGCAGGAATTAATTATAGGTCAACCCAGGAAGATAGTATCTTCCTGTAATTATACTATTATAACCATAATTAAGGAACTGTGGTGATTAGTGAGGCTCTCTAGCTTAAGTAAGATTAAACCAGCACAGATTAAACTATAATAACTAGAATTAAGAAATTCAATCTAATATTCTTAACTAAATACTAAAGTCCTCACAATCTTATTTTATTAAACTATAGAAACTATGTTTTCAAATTACCTTTTTTTTTCTTTTTGCAAAAGATGTGCTTTCTTTATGCTACTAGACAATGGCACTACTTAGTGGCTTTTTTTCTCACTTGACTGAATACATTTTCTTAAATGTTCACAGGAAGAAGTATAAGGTATTAATCATATTGATAAACTTAGAGTGTTTCACATTTGAGAAAAATTAATAACTTGGGATTATTTTGCTGTATTTGCATGATTAAAATATTAAGATTCTTGAGTATGCTAAGTAGAATATAGAAAATATTACTGTTAACTAAACCTGCCATATTATAGATCCTGATTGGATAAAAATAATATTAATTTTGGGGGGGGTGCTGTGATTGAAGCCAGGGGTATTCTATATCTGAGCTACAACCTCAGTCCTTTTTATTTTTTGTTTTGAAACAGGGTCTTGTTAGGTTGCTGAGATTCTTGCTAAGTTGCTGAGACTGGTCTCAAACCTGTGATCCTCTCCTTTTGTCTCAGCCTCCCCAAATACTGGAATTACTGGTGTGCATCATGCCTGGCTAGAATCTATGATAAATGTATATAAGCTCATACATACAAGCATCTACATATATGCTAAAGCAGATGATATATAGATGTGTTTTCTTTTTGCATTTTTAGATTTATATTCTTAGTCTCTAATGTCTGACTGCTTTGTTTTTGTTTTGTTTTGTATTTGTGCTGGGGATTGAATCTGGGAACATTCTGTTTCTGAGCTTCACTTCCAGCCCTTTTTTTTTTTGAAACAGGGCTTTGCTAAGTTGCTGAGGGTCTCAATAAATTACTGAGGCTTTTTTAACTACAGAAACTTGGATTATGAATGAAAGTTACTGAGGTTTAGAGGCTGCTTATTAAAGGATTGGTAAGGAAATGATATATTTTCAATAGCCATCAGCAATTTTGAGAAAATACCATTTGCCCTACACATTCTTAGGTCCTATGAACAAATACAAAGAAATAAAAGGAGGAAGCATATAGTTCAAACTGTAAAGGAATGAATGATTCTTTACTTTACTCTCCATCTTGTCATCCTTCAAGTGCCCCTTCAAAGCTTATAAAACCTGTGTATATCTCCAAATAGAGCAAACATCTTCATTGTCAATGAAATAGGAAGCCTGTAATTAAGAAATTGTTATTAGAGAAGGTCCATATTTACTGCTCTACAATTTCCACAAGTCAACTTTTTTTTTATTAGTATAGATTCTTATCTCTCCCTAGATTTATAAGCACTTGCGTGTGTGTGTGTGTGGTACTTGGGATTGAACCCAGGGGTATTCTACCTCTGAGCCACACCCCCACCCCCAGTCCTATTTTTTTTTAATTTTATTTTTTTAATTGGTGCATTGCAGTCATACATCTTTGCTAGGTACAAGTTGATAAAGGCATGCATGGCCACATTTCTCATTTAACCCTTTTCCAATTCCCATCCCATTCCCTTGCCCTCCCTCCCTTCTGAAGTTCAGTTTAGTGATTGATTTTGATATGTTTGTGAAAGTACATCATGTGCATTAAGGTATTCTCCCTCCTCCCATTACCTTCTGTTATTTCAAATTCTTTGATCACCTAAGGTTTCTCCTTCTTCATCTGGAGTCCCTCTTATGTCCCATTTTCTCCCTAGCTCCCACATATTAGGGATAGAATATGATTGTTTTACTTTTTGTCACTGACTAGTCTCACTTAACATAATGTTTTCCAGTTCCATCCGTTTCCCTGCAAATAACATGATTTTGTTCTTCTTTCTGGCCAAGTAAAATCCCATTGTGTACATATCCCATAATTTTGTTAATCCATTCATCTGTTGATGGACATCTTGGCTGGTTCCATAGTTTGGCAATTGCAAATCGTGCAGCTATAAACATAGATACACATGCGTTGGTCTGATAGTTTGGTTTCCATTCTTTTGGGTAGATATCCAGAAGTGGTATTGCTGGATCATATGGTAGGTTCATTCCCCTTGATCTGAGGATCCTCCGTACTGTTTTCCAGAGTGATTGCACTGATTTGCAATCCCACCATCAATGTATTAGTGTTCCCACTTCTCCACATCCTCGCCAGCATTTGTTGTTGTGTTCTTGATGATTGAATCCATAGTATATAATTTAGAAAAAAAAATTCAACAGTATGAATTGGATATCGATGAGATCTGGGCAAATTTTAAAAGAGCTAACCTAAGAATAATAGGCATGGAAGAGGGATTAGAAGTTGAAACTCAGCCTGACTAATGTAGAGGCTAAGGAGAGAACTCTAAAGGTAACAAAAGTAAAAGGCCAAGTGACATTTAGAGGCAAACCAATTAGAATCACTCCAGACTTTCCAAACCAAGTCATGAAAGCCAGGAGGGGCTGGGGTAACATATTCCAAACTCTGAAAGAAAATAACTTGCAGCCAAGATTCTCCTACCCAGAAAACAAATAAACATCAGAACCAGAGAAAAAATAATTTCCAGGAAGCAAACAACTAAGCAAGGAAAAACAAACACTACCTCAAACAGAAGTCAAAACTCAAAATGTTAGGAATTAAAAATCATCTCTCAATAATCACACTGAATATAAATGGTCTCAATTCCCCAATAAGAAGGCACAAGGTGGCAAAATGGATCAAAACCCAGAATCCATCTATATGCTGCCTGCAAGAAAAACACCTTACAAGCAAAGATTCCCACAAACTAAAGTAAAGGGCTGGAGGAAGGCAACCCATGACAATGGAACTCGAAGACAAGCAGGAGTAACAACTATGATATCAGGTAAATTAGACTTCAAGCCTAAACTTACCAGAAGAAACAAAGCAGGTCATTTTTTACTAGAAAAAAGAAAAATACAACAAGAGGAAATAACAATTACCAACATCTATTCCCATATTTGTTCATTTTCTTTGCATCTACTGAGTAGTATTGAATTTATTTTCTTTGTATTTACTGAGTAATAGTGAAACATAATAAATTTGGTAGTGAGACAGGGTGGGGAAATCTGGAAACTAAGCAGAATAATGGTTCATAAATGTAGCAATTGGTCTATTGTTAGATTCTTCCAAGCAGGAATTATTGTTACATAGATACAAACTGGAGCAGATCAAACAGGCCAGAGTTTTTGCTGATGAGGGAGCCATGAATTTAGAAGTCAGACAGATAGAATGTGTCAAGAACCAGAAGACCCAAGAGGCTGTTGGTCAAAACCCCAAGCTGAGAGTGAGAAACAGAACCAAGAAGAAAGAAGTTTAACCCTTAGGATATTTTTATCTCTTTAACATTGTTTTTTTGTGTGATGCTGGGGTGAAATGTCTAGGCTTAACTAGTTCAGGCATGGAGAGAGCCCAAGATGGCATATGAGTGAAATACCTTTCCTCTGGCACTGTGAGCTCGAATCAAATCTACCATAAAAGCAGCTTCCTGACAGAATAAAGAAGCAACAAAAAAAGGGAACAAAGCAAAGAACACTGAATTGCAGCTGAAAAGAACGCAGAAAGGGGACCAGGGAGAGCAAAGGAGCCTGTGCACTCGGCAGAGGCACACGCTGCAAAGCAGCAGTGGCCATTGAGCCGGCTGGCTAGCGCGGCAGCTACTAACACCAAGACACCTAATGACCTCCAGGATACCTAGCAACCAGATGTGGAAGCCAGAGCAGCGATCAATTGTACTGCAGAGCTGGAATCTGGACTGCTGCAAAAGCAGCCTGTTGATGGAAGGAGTGAGAGCAAAGCAGCAAAATAGTGAATGAAGCAGTGAGAACAGCTGAACAAAGCCCAGAGAGCAGTCCAGGGAGAACAAAGGAGACCATGTGCATGGCAGTGACATGTGCTGTGGAGGAGTGGCAGCCATTGAGCTAGCTGCCGGGCACAGGGAGACTCAGACTTGGCCTGTGGAAAGCGCAGAGCCTATGGCTTACACTAGGTCCAGACCCAGTGATGCCCCTCCTGCCTACATAGACAAGAGTGGTACAGGGACAGGGCCTGTGGAGAGCTCAGAGTCACAAGTTTGCAGTGGGAGGGGCACCAGTGGAACTCCTTGCCTGCTCTGAGGGAAAGAGC
Source organism: Graphiurus murinus (assembly GCA_004027655.1). NCBI lineage: Eukaryota > Metazoa > Chordata > Mammalia > Rodentia > Gliridae > Graphiurus > Graphiurus murinus. The sequence continues at coordinate 13,756 of PVLC010002591.1, forward strand.
AAATAAGATTGCCTGAAACATGCTTGAGAATCTAATATAGACATTTAAAAGCTGAAAATATCCACACAGATCCAAAAGGACTGCAAAGGCCAACTTGGCTCTGTACCTACATTCTTGCAGGGGTTTTGTTTTTGTTATTGTTTTTTTGTTTGTTTGTTTATTTTTGTTTTGCCTTTTTTTTTTCTTGTGGGTGTTTTTCTGTTCTGTGATTTGTTTCATTTTGTTCATACTTTGTTTTTGTTTTATATTGCTTTGTTGTGTTTGTATTAGATGATTGGTTGCTTTGTTATTTTTTGCTTAGTTTGTTGACTCTCTTCCTCATCCCTTTTGCAAGCTTCCTCTCCTCTCCTATCTATATTCCTCTTTTAACACTTTTCTCTTTCCTTTTTTCCCTGTCTCATATCAAGACCATTTCATACCACTACACCTAATTACATTGACTACCAGAATCCTCTGACATATCCACTATCTCTAATCTCTACTACATATCACCTCAACACCCAAACCCTTATTCTACTGGACTTTCTACTTTACTCTATTTTTACATTCATCTCTGTAACTTCTCACCCAACCTTCACCAGTGAACACAACCTGTCTCTGTATATACCAACAGACACCTCTAAATCCCTACTACAGAGATTGGACCAAAGAGGTGAACCACCAGAGGGGACTGCCAAACCCTAAGAATAAACTCACCTCTGCTGATAGAAGGAATAGCTCAATATATCCCACAACAAGGCTTAAAAACGGAGAGGCCACAAACTGTCCTACTCACACCTCTGAGATGAATCCCCATAATAGAAACAAAAAATAGACCCTAGAAGTCAACACCTGAAACCCACCAATGGCACCATTAGAGAGGGCAGAAGAAGCCCTAAAGTAATTGCAACTCAGTACAGGATACTACTCACAGAGAGAAAATAAAAATCTGAAATCTATAAACTGGGAGAAAGCTTGCAAGAGCAGCAAAGGTATAAATTTAAGAACAGGGGAACAATGGGAAAGAAAAATAGCAAAGAAACAATGAGCGACCACAACCCATCAGTAACAGAACTCACCAACCCAGAATGGCAGAGATTACCAGAACAACAATTCAAATCTTTAATACTAGAAACAATACAAGATTTCCAGAAAGAATGCATGGAGAGTTGGAAAGAAATAAAGGAACAAATAAAGAATCTGACACCTTGAACAGGAACCAAAGAGAAGCATTGAAGGAAGTGAAAGATGCAATACCTGAAGGGAAGGCATCAATACAAACTATAAACAGTAGATTAGACCACATAGAAAATGGAACTTCACTTTTAGAAGATGACAATTCCAAAAATGAATCCATTATACATAATCTAGAAAAAATTTGACAGTATGAATTGGACATCAACGAGATCTGGGCCAATTTTAAAAGAGTTAAACTGAGAATAATAGGCATAGAAGAGGGACTAGAAGCTGAAAATAATGTAATCAATCATATTTTCAAATAAATAACATCAGAGACTTTTCCAAACATAGAAAGAGAAGTAGACATATGGGTACAGGAAACATATAGAACCCCCTCTAGACAAGACCAAAGAAGAGGCTCACCACGCCTCATAATAACCAAATTGACTAAAGTAGAGGCCAAAGAGAAAATCCTAAAGGCAACAAAAGTAAAAGTCCAAGTGACATTTAGAGGCAAACCAATTCGAATCACTCCAGACCTCCCAAATCAAGTCATGAAAGCCAGGAGGGGCTGGAGTAACATATTCCAAACTCAGAAAGAAAATAACTTGCAGCCAAGATTCTCCTACACAGCAAAACTCTCTCTCAAAATTGATGGGGAAATAAAAACCTTCCATGAAAAAACTGAAAACATTTATGACTTCCAAGACAGCACTGGAGAAAATACCTAAAGAGATTAACTACAAAGAAGAACTAACAAGTAAACGTCAGAACCAGAGAAACAACAATTTCCAGGAAGCAAACAACCAAGCAAAGAAGAATAAACAGTACCTTAAACAGAAGTCAAAACTCAAAATGTTAGGAATTAAAAATCATCTCTCAATAATCACACTGAATATAAATGGCCTCAACTCCCCAATAAAAAGTCACAAGGTGGCAAAATGGATTAAAACCCAGATTCCATCTATATGCTGCCTGCAAGAAACACATCTTACAAGCAATGATTCCCACAAACTAAAGGTGAAAGGCTGGAGTAAGATAATCCATGCCAATGGAACTCGAAGACAAGCAGGATAAATTAGACTTCAAGCCTAAGCATATCAGAAGAGACAAAACAGGTCATTTTTACTAGTAATAAGGAATAATCCAGAAGGAGGAAATAACAATTGTCAACATTTATGCCCCAAACATAGGTGAAGCCATTTTCATAAAAAAAAAAAAAAAAAAAAAACTTCATGATATAAAATCACACATAGATCCCAATACAGTAATATTAGGAGACTTTAATACTCCTCTCACATCACTAGACCAATCTTATAAACAAAAGATCAGTAGAGATGCCTCAGACCTAAAGAATACCATAAACCAAATGGACCTATTAGACACATTCAGGCTATTTCACCCAACTAGAGCTGATTTCAATTTCTTCTCAGCTGCCCATGGAACCTTCTCCAAAATAGACCACATTCTGGGCCACAAAGCAAGCACTGGCAAATTCAAAAAATGTAACATAATTCCCTGCATCTTTTCAGACCACAATGGAATGAAACTATAAATCAATTCTAAGTAGACCCAGATTAAACACGTAAACACATGGAGACTTAACACCACACTGCTCAATAAGGAATGGGTCATAGAAGAAGTAAGAGGAGAATTTTAAAAATTCCTAGAAAATAAGGAAAAATAGATACACAACATATCAAAACCTCTGGGACACCTTGAAGGCTGTACTAAGAGGAAAATTTATAGCACCAAGTGCCCACAAAAAAACAGAAAATCACCAAATGAATAATCTAATGACACAGACACAATTCCCTTGAAAAACAAGAATAGTTTAACCCAAAAGTCAGGAGAAGACAGGGAATTATTAAAATCAGAGCAGACATTAATGAAGTAGAGAATAAAAAAAACAGAAAATCAAAAAAATCAAAAGCTGGTTTCTTGAAAAAATAAACAAGATAGATAAGCCATTAGCCAAACTCACCGAAAGAGAGAACCAACCCAATTTACCAAAATACGAAATGAAAAAGGGGATATTACCAGGGACATTGTCGAAATACAGAGGATCATAAGTAACTACTTTGAAAAACTATACTCCAACAACATGGAAAATCTAGAAGAAATTGAAAAATTTCTAGACACATGTAACTTTCCTATATTGAGTCAAGAAGATATAGAAAACTTAAACTGACCAGATATTACTTTCTTAGCCATGTCCAGCTTTCTAATAATCCCACCAAAGCATTCTTCATTGATGTCACTGTGTTTTTTATCTGTAGCATTTATTTTTGTTGCATTCTTAGAATTTCCATTTTTCTATGTTATCCATCTATTCTTTTATGCCCTCTTTGTGTTATCCATTGGAGCCCTAAGCATATTAATCACACTTGTTTCCAATTTATAGCTGCACAGTTCTAACATTTCTTGTCATGCCAGAGTCTTATGCTTATTCTGTCTCTTTAAATTCTGTTTTTGGGGGATTCTAGTATGTTTTGTAGATTGTTTCTTCAATAGCCAGTAATAACAGCTAAAAAGAACTGCTCTAAATAAGTTTTGCCAATGTGATGTGAGAATGATTCGGTCTCCATCTTTTAGTGATCTAGACTTTGGACTATAAATTTCACAAATGCTTCTGAGTTACCTCCCACCCTTAGGTGAAGCAGGATGGCTATGGTGTAGTTGGGTATTTTTCTTCACCTACATCAGAATCAAGTTAAATAGTGTTTGTAGGCAGGAAATATTAAGAACAGAGTGCCCTGGCACATTTCAAAATGATTCATTTCCCCCCCTCTCTTTGCCAGATACATAAAGAAAATTTTCTCAGATTGCTTGGCTATCTCTTCTTTGTCAAGGGTTTCAAAGAAGGTTGGCATGTATATTTTTATGTCTTGATAATAAAAGGAAAACTGAAAAAATGTTCTTAAGAATTAAGGAAACATGGGTATTTAACACATTTTGGGTGAAAAAGGAAGAGCATTGTAAGCCTGGGATCACAATTGTTCTTGAAGGAGCAGATGCAATGACACTCCAAAGTGTTTGTGTTTTAATACATATTTGAGCTCATTTCCCCTGTGATATTCCCTAATGAGAAGATAGCTGATTTCCACTGTCTGTTAACCCATTATCACTAAGCAAAGATGAGGTAGCAAAGCATTCTGGTAGTCCTTGTCAATATGTGAGGACAAACTTGTTCTACTGGTGTTAAAGATTATATTCTCATGAAAAATTAAACTCATTTTATTGATATTCATAATAAATATTTGACTACCTTGTGTTTGTTTCTGTGCTACTGAGTAGGACTAGTGAAAATCCACATGAGCTGCAGTCTGGACTAACAATAATGAACTTTGTTGAAGAACTAAGGAGATTATTTGAGTTTATATCCTACCATAATTCCCTAGTTTATTCACTCTTACCCTCTGTTAGATGACTTTCTCACGTTTTCTTCTCTCTTCTCAACTGTCCAATGACTCTATCCATCCATGCCTACTGTTAAGAAGTAGAGGCATTATTCTCAGATCCTGTCTTGTTCTACAGCTTAGTGGTCTTTGTCAGTATTTGCTCAAATAATATTCAGTTAGTAATGATGCTGGAATTTGCAATAAAAGCCCAAATGTGCAACTAAATGTAGACTGCAAGGGTCACTGTTGTCTTGGATTAACTCCAAGAGCTGTTTGCTTTGCTCCTTGTTTTAATATTTACAGAAGCATAGTTACAGGCTGAGTTTGATTTGGAAACACATTCTTTTATCATCTTTGGATGGAATAAGGATCTCTTAGGATTTGTTCTCTCTGTATTATGCAGAACTGTCTTAAGCATTTATTTTCAGATTTATGAAATTTCATTTTCTATAACTGTTGTAAAAATGAAAGTGATCTTTTAATTACCGTTAACTGTAAATGAGTTTTCATTAGGGATTTTGTAATTGTTTAGCCAAAGTTACTGAATGCATGTTTAAAGAGATTACTTAATGTTCCATAAGCTAGTGAAGTTTTGTTTAAAAAGATTACTTAATGTTCTATAAGCTAGTGAAGTTTTCTTTCCTTTATTTTAAAAGAATGAGGTTCTCAAATTTCCCATTTTGCTTCATAGCTGAAATTTCTAGAGAATTATTTCTGTAAATTTTCATCTGCCTATAATCAAGAAAGCTTATATGCCAAAGCCCAATTTAAAAAGTAATGTTACAAAGTAAGTACATGCAGTTTATTTAATCAGGGATATTTATAAGAAATACGTGTTTGAAAAATACAAAGATTCTTGTAAGCTAAAAGAAAATGATAAAGTGGTGGGCAGGATGTGGAGTTACTTGAACATTATCATATACTCCTGCTGGGAGTGAAAATTGATATAGTCACCTTGGAATATTGTTTGGCTCTATGCATATCCTACAATAAGAAATTCCACTAATGGAAATACATGCCTAACAGAAATGCATACATATGCTCAAAGAAAGACTTTACATAAATATTCATGGCAGCAATTTTCATGATAGTCAGAAATAGACATTTATGGTTGGTATTGTTTTTCTATCAACAGAAAAATAAGTAAGTCAACTGAAGTATATTCTTATAATGACATACACACATGTACACACACAAAAACACACAAAAACACACAAATTTAGCCTAGATACCGCAATATGTATGAAATTGATAGTTGTGAGTGAAATAATAGAGAAAAATTGAGTCATAAAAAGTATACAGTTATATTCTATTTTAATAAACTTAAAAATTAGTCCAACTTAAGTAATAGCATTTAAGTCAGAATTCTGGTAATGTTTTAGAGGTTTATCCTCAAACAGTATGTGAAATGAGGAAATTCAAAGTGAACATAATATTTTGGTTTTGACTTCTGGTTACACAAATGTGAAATTTTTATTAAACTGTGTATTTATGAATATTTTATATGTATATTGAAGTTTTTTGTGGTACTGGGGATTGAACCCAGGAGCATTTTACCTCTGAGCTACACCTCCAGCCCATTTTTTATTTTTTGGTTTTGAAACAGAATATTGCTAGGTTGTTGAGGGTCTAGCTAAGTTGCTGAGGCTCTCCTCAAACCTTCTGCCTCAGCCTCTCAAGTACTGTAATTACATGTATACAACACCATGCTTGGCCATATATTGAATTTTAAAGAAATATTTGGTATATTAATATGAGTTTGGCTTATGAAGAGAGGACCACTGGATGATTGGTTGTTGGATATTTCATTGGATGCCAGTATTTTGGTATAACTTAACAAGGTTCAACATTTGGTCCTTCTTAGGGCTCTGAAGGTTGACTGGAGTAGGGATTCTGACTCATTAAAACCAAATTCACAAGGTCCTGATAAATAAGTAATGCAGCCAATATATTAATTGAAAATAAAAATAAATATATCTTTCCAGTAACTACAATGTTCTAATTCTTATTTAGGATATAACTTTCATTATTAAATCAATAAATGGAACTTGGTTTAGCAAACACATGATGAAATTAAGGAAGGTAAAGTATTATGAGGGAATTTTCGTATAGACCATGGTGACAATTATATATACTTTTTGGTAAATAGAATTCTCATTTCTGAGGCCTATGTCTGGCCAACACTCTTGATGTTTCACAACTTGGAGGAGGCTCAATAAACCATGCTGCCTTGAGCTGCTGGACTTCCTTTTTCTGAATTTCAGGCTCTGCATTTTTGCTGCTGTTGTTGTTGTTTATGAAAAAATTGTTTTACATGGAATGCAGCACAGATGACATTTTAGCTTACTAAAAATACATTTCAATCCTACTTACCTGGGATAATGCTTGAGACATCTGGGTCTTAGTGTTGGGGATTCACATTTTTCTTCATTCCACATACATTGGCACTCTTTTTATTTGTGCTATGTGTCTCTAATCATATCATCTGGTGTCAGTTTTGTTCAGAGTATCACTTGAGTGTGAAGTTCTTTGCAATAAATTTACAGTCTCATTTCTTATACCTCCTACTACATCACTCAGGTTATTTACTAAATTGTTCACCTGCTTAAAACAATCATTTTAAACTATATATAAGAAATATGTGATATATTATTACTATTTCTTCCTGCATCCGGGCATAATGAGCCTATGTCATTTCAAAAGGATAATGTATTCTGCCATGAGAATATGATTATTCTCAAAATTTGTCCTACTTTTTTAACAGGTTCTATAACAAAATAGCATCATTAATAATGATAGCAAATCAAAAAAACAAAAAAAATTGTCAGAAGATTATGACTTTTCAGTTAGTTTGGAGAGAAGTATGATTATTGGACAAGTTATTTCCTGATATTCATTATCTTTTACTGGTCTATTTTTAAAGTCAAATGGCCATGGGAATTAGAGAAACAGAATGAGGTTGGATTCTAAATGTAAGTACTGGTGCATTAGCATCTCCTGCATATCCTCTGAAAAAGAGTCATTTTTCAGCTGGGCTTGTAGGTTGGCATATAGCAACACACTCATGTAATGTGTAAATCCCAAAACAACAGGAAAAAAATGGCTTGCTCTGTTTTTGCTGAATTAGACAATAAGTGGTCCAAGTCATCATGGTGATAATAAAAAAATTCAATCATGCTGACTTCTCAACTCTTTGTAAGATGAGACTAGAGCCCAAAGTGGCAGTGAGGGTAATGTCAGAGACTGGGAGCCAGCCACCCAGGGTTTGGGTGTGTTATAAAGCAGGAGCAACATATGCCAATTAATACTTTGAAACAAGCTTGCACTACAGTGGTATTTTGTTTTTCTGTATGGCTGAGAAAAATTCCATTATGTACATATTCCATAGTTTTATAATTCATTCATCTGCTGATAGACATCTCAGCTGGTTCCATAGTTTAGCAGTTGTGAATTGTGCCTTCATAAATATAGATATGCATGCATTACTCTGATAGTTTGGTTTCCATTCTTTTAGGTAGATACCCAGAAGTGGTATTGCTGGATCATATGGTAGGTTCATTCCCATTCTCTTACTCTGTCGCCATCTTCTTTCTACTACACTGTCAATTCATTTTAAGTTGCCTTTTGTGCACATTGAGAAATAACAATCTAATTTTATTCTATTATATATGGATATCCAGTTTTCCCAACACAGTTTTCTTAAAAGACTGTCTTTAGAGTATATTTTAGGCAACTTTGTCAAAAATAAACTAGGTATAAGTATGTGGATTTGTTCCTTCTATTCATGGATCTGTGTCTGGTTTATTTATTTTTTAATTTTAATATACTTTTATTGGTGCATTGTAGTTATATATCATAATAAGGTTCAAAGTGATACAAACATGCATGCACTTGGTGTGTTTCCTTCTGGATTCTCTCTCTCCTCTCCTCCCTAGTGAGATTGTGAGATTAGTGAGATTGGTAACGCCGCCTCATGTATGGACATAGCATTATTTGAAATGTTTCCTTCATCAAGCCTCCTTTTCTCCCTCTTTACTTTCTCCCCCCAATCTCCTTCTACTTTTATATTGGTCTACAGACTTATATTCCATATGTCTTTCTCCTATTTATCTAAAGTCTCTTTTGTTTCTTGTTACTTTCTACCTTGCACATAGGAGAGAAAATATATGACCCTTGGCTTTCTGAGATGGGCTGATCTCACTTAGCATAATATCTCCAGTTCCATCCACTTTCCTGCAAATGCATAATTTTGTATTTTATGACTATGTAAAATCTCATTGTGATTACATCCTACATTTTCTTGATACAGTCATCTGTTAGCAGACACCTAGCTTGGTATAAACATGAATATATATGCACCTCTGTAGTATTCTGACTTTAATTCTTTTGGAAAGATTACAAGGAGTGGTATAGCAAAGTTACATAGGGGTTCCATTTCTTGTCTTTTGAAGAACCTTCATATTGATCTCCTTAATGGTTTTACTAATTTATAATAGCACCAACAGTGTATAAAAGTTCCTATTTCCCTACATTCTTACCAGCATTTATTATAGTTTGTATTTTTTTATTTATTTTTGTACTAGGGATTGAACCTAAGGGCATTCTACCTCCATTATACAACACTAACCATTTTTATTTTTATTTGAAATCGGGTGTAACTTCCTGAGAGTCTCGCTAAGATGCTAAGGCTGGCCTTTAACCTGTGATACTCCTGTCTCAACCTCTCAATTACTGGAATCACAGACATGTGCCACCACATCCAATTTTTATTTGTATTCTTGATGATTGCCATCTTAACTGGAGTTAGTTGAACTCTCAATATAGTTTTGGTTTACATTTCTCCAATTGCTAATGATGCTAACTTTTTTTTCATATATTGCCCATTTATGTTATTTTGAGAAGTATCTATTAAATTCAGTTGCCCATTTTTTTTGGGGGGGGGGTCCTATGTGTGTGTTTTTATGTCAGTGCTGTGCTGTTTTTGCCACTATAGCTAGGTAGCATAATTTGAAACCAGGTATTGTGAGGCTTCCAGCATGGTTCTTACTGCTTATAACTGATTTGGCTTTTCTGGATCTTTCATTTTTCCAAATAATTTTATTTTTACTTTTATTAGTGCATTATAGTTTCACATCATAATGTAGTTCCTAGTGATATTGACGTGCATGTACTCAGCACTTGGTGAGCCTTCCCCCAGGCTCCCTCTCCACTCCCCACTTGGTGAGCCTTCCCTCAGGCTTCCTCACACAGGATATTGAGATTGACTTTTGTAATCCCACATACATACATAATGTCCATGGAAGTAATTCTTTCTTAGATTTTCCCAGTCCCTCCCCTTTCCCCCTAGACCACCTCCACTGACCTGGCTCCACTGGAGTTTCTCCTCTGTTATTTAAAGTTCCCACTAAGTACTCCCCTGCTTCCATATATGGGTGAAAACATATGACCCTTCACTTTCTGTTACTGGCTAATCTCTCTTAACATAATGTTCTCCAGGTCCTTCCATTTTCTTGAAAATGACATAATTTTGTTCTTTATTGCTGAGTAGAATTCTATTTTGTATATAGCCTATAATTTTGTAATCCATTCTTTTGTTGTTGGACACCTAGATTAGTTCCATAATTTAGCTATTGTGAATTGTGCAGCTATGAATGTGCATGTGCGTGTGTGTGTGTGTGTATACAATCATATATAAAATCACACACACACACATACACACACACACACACACACACACACACACACACACACATATTATTTTCTGATTTTAGTCCCTCTGGAAAGAATTCCATGAGTGGTGTAGCTGAAACTATATATGGAATGATGGGTCCATTCCTAATTTTCTGAGGAATCTCTACATTTATCTTCATAGCAGTTGTACTAATTTGCAATTCCACCAACAGTGCAGAAGAATTGTTGTTTCCCAAAATCCTCACCAGCATTTATTGTTTGACTTCTTGATGATTGCCATTCTGATTGAGGTTATATGGAATCTCAGTGTAGTTTTGATTTGAATCTCCCTGATTGCTAATGATGCTGAGCATTTTTAACCTCCTTATTGATTTGTATTTCTTCTTTTGTAAAGTATCTATTTAGTTCAATTGCCCATTTTGATAAGGTTGTTTGCTTTTTAGTGTTAAGTGTTTTAAGTACTTTGTATACTCTAGATATGAGTCCTCTATCAGAGGAATAGCTGACAAAGATCTTCTCCCATATTGTAGGCTCTCTTTAGACTCTTGATGGTTTCCTTTGAGCAAAAACCTTTTAGCCTAATGTCATCCAATTTATCAGTTCTTATTTTGATTTCCTGATTTTGGGGGATCTTATTGAAGAAGTTTCTATCTGTACCTATATGTTGGAGTGTTGGACCTATGTCCTCCTCTAGTAAACTCAAATTCTCTAATCTACTTTCAGGTCTTTGATCTATCTAGAATTGACTCTTGTGCAGGGTGAGAGGTAGAAATTTCATTTCATTTTCCTACAGATTAATAGCCAGTTTTCCCAACATCATTTGTTGAAAAGTCTCTTTTCTTCAATGCTTGTATTTGGCATCTTGTTGAAAACCAATTGGTTATCGGTATTTGGATTTGTTTCTGTACCTTCTATTCTGTTCCATTGGTCAAGGTGCCTGTTTTTGTGCCATTATCATGCTGCTTTTATTACTATAGCTCTGTAGTATAATTTTAAGGCAGGAATAATGATGTCTTCTGCATGGTTCTTAACAATGAGAATTGCTTTGGCTATTCTGGATCTTTTGTTTGTCCATATGAAATTTGGGACTGAGTTTTCTAGGCCTGTGAAGATGATGTTGGTATTTTGATAGGGACTGCATTGACTGTAGGTCACTTTTTGTAGAATGGCCATTTTGGTTATATTCATTCTTCCTGTCCAAGATCATGGGAGATCTTTCCATCTTCTAAGATTTTCAATTTCTTTCTTTGATGTTTTATAATTTTCATTGTAGAGGTATTTTACCTCATTGGAGACCAAAAACAAGCTGGAGTAGCAATGCTCATATCCAACAAAGCAAACTTTAAGAGGGAAACTTATCCGAAGAGACAAAACAAATCATTTCTTATTAATAAAAGGAATGATCCAATAAGAAAATGTAATGATAGTAAACACTTGTGTTCCAAATGTGGGCATACCCACTTTCATAAAATAAACTCTTCATAGCATTAAGTTTCAAATAGACCAATACAATAATATTTTAAAATTTCAAAATACTTCAACTTCAACATGTGTGTAATAAAAAAAATCCCAGAATTCAACAAAAATAGAGATACAACATACCAAAACCAATGGACACTTTGAAGGTGCTTTTAAGAGGAAAATTTATAGCACAGAGTACTCACATAAGAAAAAAAAGTCACCAAATGAACTTAATGATACACCTCAAGGAACTCAAAAAGTGGGAACAGACTAATCCCAAACCAGTAGGAGGCAGGAGATCATTGAAATTAGAGCAGAAATCAATGAACTAGTGATAAAAAGAAATTACAAAAGATCAACAAAACAAAAAAGATGGTTAACAAAATTGATAAACCCTTAGCCAATCTAACCAAAAGAGAGAATCCAAGTTATTAAAATCAGCATTGAAATAGGAGACATCACTACAATGTGGAAATCTATTAGACTGTCAGAAAACTATTTCAAAAATTTATATTCCAATAATCTAGAAGATATAGAAGAAATAAACTTATTTCTAGACTCCTATAGCCTACTTAAATTGAACTAAGAGAAAACCCAAACTGACCAATAGCAAGCAAAGAGATAGAAAGAGCAATAAAAAGCCTTCCATCAAAGACAAGCCCAAGTCCAGATGAATTCTCAGCTGAATTCTGCAAAACCTTTACACAATGTTAGGAGCATTGTTAGCCAGCTGCTTTGAAGTCATTTTGGTCCGGCTTCAGAGGGGCACAAACTACCCACCCAAGTGGGAATTGTTTGAACATAGACAAGTTTCTAAGGACCAAATGGGACCAATAATCAGGGAACCTGACTGATAAGCAAAGACCCTGACAATTTCCTTGTTTATCTTTTCCTTCCTGATTCATCTATGACTACCTTGATGTTATTCCCTGACTCACCCCATGATTGCTTTGCTATTTCCTGTGATTCATAATTTTTTATTGTTTAGTTAGAACACTCAATAAAAGTAAGTTGCTACTGGAAAAATGGGAGAAGTAGAGATGTCTGTCTCCTCCCCGGCCTTCTCAGCTGCCATGTTGATTCAATTGTCATTCATGTGAGAGACTACTTCTAATCAATCAAGAACAACACCATCCAGTACAGAAATAAGCCAAATACTTCACAACTTAGTCTGTGAAATCAAATGAATGGAATCCTTTCAAACTTCTATGAGGCCAGTACTACCTTAATAACAAAATCCAACAAAAATACCTCAAGAAAATAAAGTTATAGACCAATATCATTGATGAACATAGATGCAAAAATTCTAAACAAAATACAATACACATTCAAAACCATATCAAAAAAATTATACACCATAACCAAGTTGACTTCCTCCTAGGAATGCAAGACTGGTTCATCATATGAAACATACATGTCAATCACCACATAAGTAGAACTAAGAACAAAAATCACATGATCATCTCAATTCTGAAAAAGCATTTGACAAGACCCAACACCCATTCATGTTAAAAAGCACTGCAGAAAATCAGATGGAACTTAACTCAACATCCTTAAGGCAATATACAATAAACCCAAAGCCAACATCATATTGAATGGGGAAAAACTGCAGGAATTCCCTTTAAAAATCAGAAACTAGACAAGGATTTCCACTATCACCATTCCTTCTCAAAATAGTAACCAATACTCTTGCTAAAATAATAAAGTAAGAGAAGGATATCAAATGAATTCAACTAGGAAAATAACTGAAATTATCTCTATTCACAGATGACATGATCTTATATTGAGAAGATACAAAAAACTAGAGTCGATTAACAAATTTAGAAAGTAACAGGATACAAAATCAATCTGAAAAAAAAAAAAAAACAGTAGCGTTTCATTATGCCAACCATGAATCTACTGAAAAAGAAATCCAGAAAACAATTCTATTCATAATAACTTCAAAAACGATAAAATAAGTAGGAATAAATCTAACCGTATGAATTCTAGGACCTCTTTTTTCTAGTTCTGTGAAGAATGACATTGGCATTTTGATAGGGATTGCATTGAATCTATAGATTGCTTTGGTGGTTTGGCCATTCTGACAATACTTATTCTGCCTATCCAACAACATGGGAGATTTTTTTTATCTTCTAAGATCTTCTATGTCTCCAGTGTTTTGTAATTTTCATTATAGAGGTATTTTTACTTATTTGATTAGATTTATTTCTAAATTGTTGTTTTGAGGCTATTGTGATTAGAACTGTTTTTTGGGTTTCTATTTCAGTGGATTCATGGTTGGTAAATAGTGCATGTTAAACTTACTACAAATTTGGAGTTTGCCCTCTTTAGTTATTAATACAATGAATAAAATAGTAAAAATCTGAAATAATTGAGGGGCTCTTACTTAGTTTCATTTTTTATTTAGTTTCTTCTACTCTACCTCAGACAAATGTGCTGTAATAGATATTTCTTATCTTCAGTTGAACTAAAAACACAATATTTTTATATTTTTTTCATTGAAAAGAAACTGCAGTATTATATCTGACACATTCTTGATTATTTTGCTTTATTTAATGAATGTTCTTGTATTCTCTCCTTATCCTTTCCTTCTTTCTTTACAATGAAGCGTTTAAATTAAAAATATTTTTTTAAACTTTACCTCACTAAAGTAAACTATTTAAACTCATGATTCATTAAGATAGTTGTTTTTGATACTAAAAGGAAGGAACTTTATTAACTTCAAATATCAAATAAATGTATCATTTGAAAGTAAGTTAAAGAGGATTATCTTTGCTGGTTATAACTCATTTTAAATTCATTTTATATTTAAATAATTATCAAATACTTTTTAATCTCTAAAGAATTTTTCTATTACTGGTGCCTAGTTAGTTCTGAGATTAACCAGCATGAAATGTTCTATTTCAGGTTATAACTCCCTTCTAAATCCAAAGTTCATTTATAAGTTGAAAGAAATAAGTCATCATTTCTCAGGTGCTCAGTTATGACACTGAATTCTTTCTTACTATTATAACTATAATTTTATTTTTTAAGAATAAACTATTGTTCTTATGTTCCAATATTTTTTCCTTCCTGCGGGTATACTATTAAATGAAAGTAGAAACTGTCATGTTTATTGATTACATAGTTAAAAATTCACTTCATTTGATCATTTATAATACACACAAAGGTTTATTAACATAACCTATAATCGTTATCTTTGTTTGTAGTTTAGGAATAAGATACAAATAAGGTATGAAAATAAAAATGATCCTTTATAAAAAGCAGAGTAGCAGACAAGGCAGAGTAAAAGAATTAATATCTGTCAAAAGCCAAGGTTAAGTATCAACATAATTATTTTTATGTGACTATATCAAAGTATCATGACAATTTGGGCCAACAGGTTGGCATTTAATTGATGTGTGTATATAAAGTTAAGCCAACCATATAGTGAATGGTTACAGTGTGTATCTAAAGTCCTACTGTCAATTTAATTTGAACTCAACAGATAATTAGTAGTGCAAACTTTGGAAAGCTATTTAAACTTTTTAAGTTATTTTTTCCTGACTTATAAACTGTCAAGCATATGGTCAACCACATGAATAGTGGTTGTGAGTATCAAATAAGGTTTTCTTACTAGTGGCAATTTAACAAGGGTGTTATATGAAAATATTTAGTTCAATGTTTGGAGCACAATGCACATGTGGCATCATTATATTCCTAGTGGACAAAGTAATCAACGAACCATAGTCAGAACCTGTGATATAAATTATAAGCCAGGTTAAATACTGTGCCTTTGATTATGTGGAAGAATGTATAGATCATAGAAAAGAGTGCTCCATGACAGCATAAAAAGCATGGTAAGGGATAGAGAAATATAGGAGACAGAGAGAGGGAAGCAAAGATTAAGGATAAATAGTCTCCAGAATTAAATAAAAAGAGAGATTTTTTTCTTAGTCTTCGAAAACTAACAATTTGCACAGTCAAAATGTAGAAAAATATTTTCTAACACATTATAAAAGAATTTAAGATTTGAGACTAGAATAGGAAATAGTTTAAATCTGGAAGAGAAAGGGCTGGAGAATGGGTGTTGATGTGGAAGCCTTTATGTTTTAAGACACAGATCTGGATTCTAGTTCTAGAATACTTCAACAAACTTGTGTGTGACATGGAATAAGTCACTTCTCTGAAAACTCAGGTTACTTATACACCTTTCAGCTACTTGAAGAGGGTATAGGTCCTTCAACACATAGGCACAGGTAAAAACTTTCTCAACACCCCAAAGGCACAAGAAAGTCAAAGGAAGATCAATACTGAAGAGCAATACATGGGATTACATCTGTGCAGCAAAGGAAAAGAACCTCAACAGAGAGCCAACAGAATGGGAGAAAATTTTTACCAACTACTCCTCCGATAGGGGGCTGATATCCAGAATATACAGAGAACTCAAGAAACCACTAAGAAAACAAATAACCCAATCAAAAAATGGGTAAGAGAATTAAATAGACAATTCACAAAGGGAGAAATACAAATGGCCATTAAATGTTTGAGGAAATATTCAGCATCAGTAGCAATCAGAGAGGAAATATTCAGCATCAGTAGCAATCAGAGATGCAAATCAAAACTACCCTGAGATTTTACCTAACTCCAATTAGAATGGAAACCATTAAAAACACAACAACAAATGCTGGAGCGAGTATGAAGAAGTGGGAACTATAAAACATTGTTGGTGGGTTGGAAATCAGTGCAATCATTATAGAAAATAGTATGAAGGATCCTCAGATGAATGGGAATGAACTTATCATATGATCCAGCAATACCATTTCTGGGTATCTACCCAAAAGACTGAAAACCAAACTACCAGACTGATGCATGTGTATCTATGTTTATAGCCACACAATTGACAATTGCCAAACTATGGAACCAGCCAAGATGTCCAACAATAGATGGATTACACATCCATCCATATAGAATATGTACACAAAGTAATTTTACTCAGCCATAAAGAAGAAAAAAATCATGTCTTTTGCAGGGAAATGGAGGAACATGGAAATCATTGTTAAGTGAGATTAATCAGGCACAAAAAGTAAAAAATAGAATGCTCTCCCTAATTTGTGGAATCTAGGGAGAAAGTTGGTCATAGGAGGTACTCTAGACAAAGAAGGAAAACTCTAGATGAGCAAAGAAGGTGACCTATCTGAAGGTGATGGGTGTGGGAGGGAAACACCCTAATGCACATGATGTACATTCACAAAATATCAAAGTCAATCTCTAAACTGAACATGAGAAGGAGGGAAGGGGGAGGAAATGTGGTGGGAATTGGGGAAGGGTTAAGTGAAACCTATGTGCATGTATGCCTCTACCAGTTTGTACCTCACAACAACGTATGATTACAATGCACCAATAAAATTTTTTTAAAAAGTGATTGGAAGAAATTACCAGTTTTTTCAATATAGGTCCTATAAAATTTGTACTTCTTGGTACTTTAAGTAATGTTAATATATAGTACATTTTATATATGTAATTGAAATTCCCAAACTGATCTCATTAAAACCTCCAAAGTCTTTATTAAAAATTTGTTTAAGCTGGGCATGGTGGCACGTGCTTGTAATGCCAGTACTTGAGAGACTGAGACAGAAGGATTATATTCAAGGCCAGCTTTGGCCTCTTAATGAGACTGTGTTTCAAAAATAAAAATAGGAATAGGGGTGTTCCTAAGAGGTAGAATGCAACTGGGTTCAATACCCACTATCACACACATGCACACAAAGATTATTTAATTTTGTTTCACTAAGTTTTTACAATTTTTTGACTATGTAACTCTTTTTAATACTCTTACAGACCTACCATTCAATGGGATAAACTTTGGAAAACCTAGCCGGACGTGGTAGTGCATGCTTGTAATCACAGTACTCGGGAAGCTGAGACAGAAGTATCACAGGTTTGAGGACAGCCTCAGCAAATAGTGAGACCTGCATCAACGTAGTGATGGGCTGGAGATCTACCTCAGAAGTAGAATGCCCCAGGGTTCAATCTCCAGAGTCACACACACACACACACACACACACACACACACACATATACACACACACACAGAATAAAACTGTTTAGTGACTTAAAAAACTATCTGTTGAGCTATTTAGAAAACCTGATCAGGTTATGATCAGGTAACTGTTCTCTGAGAACAGAAATATTATGAGCTATTGATTTCTTTTACATGTCCATGGCACAAGAGAAATGAAAAGAAAATAAGGTTTGTTAGAACAAAGAAAAACCAGTTATCTTTCATATTGTAATAGATATTTCTTATAAGAGCATAAATTATTAAGTGTAGATCATTCAGATAATAATAACCACTGAATTCCTTAATCAGTACTTATTAATTAAGATTAATACATAAAAGTACACAAGTGTATATTTCTTAAAGAATTGTTTCCACTTATTGGAGATATGGAGACATTTGTCAGAATAAAACCAACACTTTTTTTTTTTTTTTTTTTTTTTTTTGCAGCACTGGGGATTGAACTCAGGGGCATTCTACCTCTGAGCTATACTCCCAGCCCTATTTTTTTATTTTTTATTTTGAAACAGGGTCTCACTAAGTTGTGGAGTGCCTCACTAGGTAGCTGAGGCTGGCCGCAAACCCGGGTCTAAAATGCTGGGATTACAAGCATGCTCCACCACAGCCAGCATATTTTCTTCTTTTCCTTGCAAATGATTTTGAAGGTTCTCCTGGCTAATAGTTTTTGAAATTGGCCTCAAAAATTCATAATGCTTGGAATTTTCTCTTGATTGATGGTCATGTTTTGAGTACTAGTCATCTATCCGTGGATGAAATAAATCAACTAGGGAGTAACCACTCTTCCCTAGGTTTGAGAACAGGATCTTACTAGACAGGGTGCTCTGTGGTTCCCTGGATGATGGAGAAATTTGCTTTCCAATTTGCTGAGAGATGTAGCTCACAGAAATGTCCCAATCTTCTCAAGTCAGTTCAGGCTAAGAAAGGGGGTAAATTTACACAGGGAGGTGTTCTAGTACTAGCACTTTCTGAAAAAACACCAAGGAGTACTGAAGGAAGACAGTGGCTTTCTGGATACAGATGACCTATGCACATTTCTGGAGTCAAGTACTAAGGAAGCTATACAATGTAGGAGCAAGACTCTGAAATTCCATGAGCTGTAGGAGGTTGGCGCTAGAAATACCACCTGCTACAAAACTACCATCTCTCTCTAGAGTCTGCTAAAGACCAAGCTTCACACCATGCCAGATGGCAAAGACAGAATATTTAAAGGTTCCAATTCCATTTCTGTTATGTGGTACACACATTAGAATTTTAGTAGGTATCATGCCTGAATTAGCTGTATAGATATATTTGTGCAGTATTAGGATTATTTTGGAGTTTATTTGGGAACCTTTTCCAAGGATGGGAAAAATTATATTGAAATATCAGAAAAATCTGGTGTAGTGCTGTAGGCAGAATCTAACATGGCCGCTAAATTTGTTTCCTGAGTATATACTTCATATGATTACCTCCTTCTCAGTGCAGGCAAAATGTATGATTATGACTGGATATCACTCCTGTGATTAGCTTACTTCTTATTTGAGTGTGAGTTTATTAAAAGGGCAATTATCCTGGCTGGACCTAATTTAATCAGGTGAGTCTTTTGGGAAAATAAACTTCAGGAAGCTGCTGTCTTGTGGGCCTAGAAGATGTCTCAGTGGTGTTTGATGGGGCCTCTGGATTAGGGCATCTGGCAGGGATCCAAGAGTGGTCTCTAGATACTAATGTCAGTCCCCAGGCAACAACTACAACCTTGGTCTTGTGGCTTCAAGGAAATTAACCTTGCCAATAACCAGTGAGCTAGAAAGAGGTTTCCAAACTCAAATGAGATATTAGTTCCACTCATCTTGATTATAGTCTTTCTCAACAAAGAACCCAGATATTTCTGAGCTTCTGCCTACAGAGAATGTGAGACAAATCAATGTTTTTAGCTGCTAAGCTAAAAAAATTTTATATAAGCAATAGAAAAATGGATACAGGTAGCCAGCATTTATCTTGTATAGTGACTCTTTCTGTACTTTAGTTACTGTCTATAAGAAGCATTCCTTACTGTTTTTTGCACTCCTATCCAATGCCAATTTTGTTACTGTTCTATTGTCAATTAATCTCTATGGCAGCTAATTTGGAATACTAGTGTTATTTTTACGAGAGTTCACTGTGAATGTGTTTCCTTAGTGATTAATCAATTCTCCATTAATTCCTATTATGGACTAGGCCTCTCCCCCATTCATATGTTGAAGCCTCTAATATTCACATAATAGTATTTGGAAAAGGGGCCTTTGGGAAGTAAATTGAGTTAGATTATCACGAAGGTGAGGCCTTCCTGATATTATAATAGCTTTTGTGGAGAGAGGGAGAGACCCTGCATTCAGACACTTAGAAAAGCCACGTGAGGGCACAGCACAAAGGCAGCCATCTACAAATAAGGATGAGATCCCTTTCCAGATCCTAACTCTGCTAGCACTCTGATACTGGAGTTCTGGATTCAAGAATTGCAATAAAACAAATACCTGTTGTAAGCCAGCCTGGTAGAAAAAAACATTTAATATGGTAGCTGTAGTTATGGGATTCCTTAATTATATAGTGCCATTAATACAGATTCTCTAAGAAAGAAGTAGGAAGTGAGTAAATTAAAGATACAATTTTAGAATAAGGATGGGATATTTGATTAGGAAAAATATTACTTTATGGAAAGAAGAAAAATAAAGCCAGAAAGAAAAGCTACAGAAAACGATGTGAATGAACCTCTCCCAAGTTATAAAAATGGGTGATCTAAATGTTTTGCGCAAAATTTTTTATTTATGTAGAAGATATTAAAAATGGCAAGGATACTGATGGGGTGTTTTATAGTGTATTGAGACTGTACTTGTCTCTTTTGAACAATTCTTCAGTGACTAAGTTGCATTTTTTAAGTTCAGATTGATACTCTTTGAATCAATCAACACAAGTCAAAGACTGGGCTGTTTTGGGTCTCCACAATATTTGGATTGGATTATATTTTCACTCAACTCTTTCTATAGTCCTATGAACTGTGTTTAGTCACTGTATCTTTCCTGGTTAAGAAAATTAGATCTCAGATCAGCCAAATTTGAATTTCCACAGTAAAGTAGTGAAGTAGAGAGTGCAACCCATGTCTAATACCATATTTTGCTCAATATATTCATATGTAAACATAGATATGGAAATAGATATGAAGCATGAGTTATCTTGCTCTGGGAAGATGGTTAAAAATGAAAAGATGATTTGTAAGTTGGTAACATACACACTACACTACAGTGCTTCAAGCGTTATCTAAGTAGTTCTAAATTTTAATACTCAAACAAACCACTCCTAGAAAAAATTAGGAACTCATTTAAGGGAAAATTTGGAGTGAAAGATAAGTGAACTTCCCAGCTATCCACAGAATTCCTAATCTCTGTCAGATCTTGGGATACTTGATTATGTTGGAAACTTTTTACTTAATATCAGTTACAAAAGTAATATAGGCAAGAAGCAATAATTTGAAGAAGAAACTTATTGCCAATATTCCAGTAGTAGAGTCTTTTATTAGAGAAAAAAGCCTCAATTCATTATACTTTCAGAAATGTATTTCAGTTAAAATATATCATTCTGATCACAAAGAGTGATCTTTCAAAAATAGCTGGTAATAGAATACTTGGGAATGTTTGAACAATTTGAGCAAAGATCAATCAGTAGCTTCATAGGGAAAATTCATGTAACACTTCCAATTATTTTTGAGCTCTTACAGAATTTAGAGAAAAGAGATACACTCAGAATTATGGGCTGGAATTAGAGTTGGTGCAGTGGAGAGACTGTTTACCTATTAGGTTGCCTTATCACAATTAGATGCCAATTAAGAACCAGGATGCCTGGATTCTTCAAAGTGTTGGCAGTTACTCCAGAGAAACAGGTTTGGAGAACACAGGATATTTATTTCTGTTTATTTGCAAGTGAGGATTTGTGTCATTAAGCCAACCATGCCTATATTGTTATATTTTGGAACAAATGTACGGAGGAAAATTAGGGCTTAATAAACAACATTGGATGATCTTTTCTTAGAGTGGACCTAATGACTATCTGGTGCTTCTAGATATTTGGATTTTCTACAGTGTTATTTGTGTCAATACTGACAATTTCTGCTGATTAACCCTATTATAATAAATCACAACTAGTAAAGCAGTGATTAAAACTGCACCACTTTATTATCTAATAGTTTTGGAACTTGGATGTATGAGATGGGTCTCACTGAGCTAAAATCAAGATTTTGGAAGGACTGTATTCCTGCAAAGGCCCTGGGAAGAAACTGCTGCTTGTTTTCCAAAATTTGGGAGGCTGCCTGTATCCCTTGACATGTGACCTCTTTCTCCATTTTCAGAGCTAGCAGCATGGCATTTTCAAATCTCTCTGGCTCAGACATTTTTCTCAATCTAAATCTAATTAGCTAGGAGTTTGGTAAGTTTGACTTATACTCCTAATATATTAGATTATGATTGTCATAAAATAATGTATTAATTGAAAATACTGAATAAAAGAGTCAGATCACACACTAAATCATGTGCTAATTAGGAAATAACTTACTGGCAGTAAACATACTTATCAAAATAGTACTGGAGTAGAATTAAGGTGCCTGCACTTGTAAGAGCTGCTGTTTATCTAAGTGTAAAAAGGTTCTAATTAGTGCAATAATGTTTCAAACATGAATACTGAGAAAACATAATACATGGACATGAAAAATAAAAGTAAATGAGTAAACAGCAAAATTTGTGCTGACCTTGGAAAAATACAATGTCCTAAGGTGAGAGCTGTCAAAAGTTTTTATACTTTTATTGGTGGATTATAGTCTCACATCATAAGGTAAATGTAGTTCAAAATAATAGTGATATACCTGCACATAGCACTTGATGAGTTTTATCTTTTGAGTAAACTGATTAAAACCCTATCATGGAGGTAGTGTTGAGAGGGAGAGAAATTTGTAAGGAACAATGATATGTGGAATCATCTCAGACATTTCGAAGACATGGTAGGTCAATCACACATCATAGAAACTTTCCTGACAGCTATTAAGCCTCATAAAGAATCTTCATAAATATTCAGCTCTAAAAAGTACCTATGGCATCATACTTTCTGTTATAAAGAATTGTGATGCAAATACTCATATATTTGATGTATGGCGCAAAAATCATTGAAAGACAGTGCTTCAAAGATCTATATATTCTCTTATTTTCAAACCACTTTTAGTTACATTCTGTGACACGAGGATGGAAAGGTAGTTTTCATTATGATCTTGAATATGTAAAGCAAGAAAAGAAAAAGAAAAATCTCAAGTGAACTACCTGGATCAAAACCTCCAGTTTTTCCTTGAATTATACTCTTGTTCCATTCTATTTTATGTTCAGAGTTGTGTAGTGTCATGTCTACACAAGTAAAATTATAAATACATGGGTACTTAGAAATCAGTTTAAAGTCACCTCCCTCCAAATCACTTTTTGGCTTTTCGTAGTAACAAAATGTTGATAAATTATATAAAAACCTTTACTTTCATAATAAGTTAGACATGCAGTTATTTTTAAACAAATATTTATTGATAATCTACTTCATGCCAGACACTATCTAAGCAACATAGTAAATCACACAAACACCCCTTCCCTTGTAAGGTTTGTCTTCTGTTAGTTTGTATTCTTAGTAGTGAAATCAAACTTCTGCTGCACTAAACATTTCTTACTACAAGCAAATCAAGAAGCAGTTGAGGTTTTTATGAACCTTTATATTTCAATTGATTATTTGTCTCTAGTTCTAAAGGTTCTAGTTAGATGTGGAAGTATTGGTGGTTTCTTCAGATTTGAAACACAGAGAATAGTAGAATTGGTCAATTCTCTATGGAATTGAAATGTACTAAAGAAACCCTGAGCTATATCTCGCCCTTACCATTTTCTGGCTCTACCTTGGGTGAATCACTTATCACCTTGGTTATCAGGGTTTTTGTCTTTTCATTTCCAAATTGGGAACAAATTAATAAGATTTTAAAAATCAAATTGTTTTATTTATGAAATAGTTTTGAAAGTACACTCAGATAAGTGTTTTTCATATATCCCTTTCCAATGAATAAGCCAGATGATTTATGGATGCAGTGGGGAGAATTTTTGACCTGACAATGTTTATATTCTCTTGGTGAACTGACATACTGAGCTGTATTTTTGTCTAGAGACCTTGAACTGAAACTCTAGAATTATGCAGGTTTGCACAGTATTTCTTGCTCAGTATCTTGCTGTGTGATAAATTGCTTAACTTTTTCATATGGTAATTTACTCATTTAAAATATGAGGATAATAATACCACCTCTCTTATTTGGTGGTTGTGAGCATGGTACAGGCACATTATTTAGATTATTTACATGTTATCCTCAAACAAGTTATTTATTCTCTTTACACAGTTTAGAGCCTGTGATCCTCTCGTCTCAGCCTCCCATGTAGTGGGATTACAGGTGTGCACCACAATGTCTGGTTGAAGCTACTTATGTCTGTTAATCTGACTTTTATAAGTAGCATCTAATAGTAAGCTGCTATGTATTCATCCCACTTCCACATTCCGTGATGTCATGTTGACAGTTGGAAATTTATGGAGATTGTGAAAGGAGTATGTATCATGGAAATTACCACATACCAAAAATAAGGTCTCATTTCTCCTTCCAGTAGCTCCATAATCATTTACCACCCCACGGCTGTATCTGTGCATCACTTAAGTGTAAATGGAGATAATGAAACCTACTTTATGGCCTTGTTGTAATGAGTTGATGTAGGTGAAGTACCTATAAAGATTGTGCACATAGTTAACTCTCTAAGAATTGTCTATCATTATTGTTACAGTGGCATTTTAGTACTTCAGTGATGTATTTTAATACTGGGGACATTTTCCTCTGAAATAGTTTCTTAATTTCTTCCTAGACCATCCTGTTCTCTATAGAATGTGCATAGGCCACTGTGAACAGATGTGCCAGTGATAAGGGCCTTGGGTTACTTGACATAGGAACTCTCTCCAGCTGGTGGTGTCATAGTACACACTCCATTCACATTTGGCATTGTCTCCACACAAGTGTTATGCTTACTAACATATAGTCGTATAATCATTTTAAATTCGTATAATCAGTAAATTCATACTCTAATCCATGCTCTGTCATCAGTGACTGAGATATATTTAGCCTTCTCCAGCATCTTGAATGAATATGAAAACTAAACTAAAAAAAATCAGAAATACATCACAATCTGTGTACTACCATTTTAAATGTTTTTTGATGGCTATTAGAAGTATTACATTGTTGAATGATATATGCTAATAAACACAGAACTTAGACATTTTGTGAAAACTGTACCTAAGAGAAAATCAACATGTGTAACTTTAAATATGAAGACTTAAAAATATAATTAGAATAGTTGAAATGACTTTGGTATAATTCTAGTGCCCAGAGAGGACTTGATCAAACTTTAAGCATTTTGAATTCAGAGTAGAGTTAATGGGTATTTTGTGCGTGCTAAGAACATTTTAAAAACCCTATATTCATAAGGATAACATGGGTTCTTCATAATAAAGTCCAGACCAACAAGAAATTCAAATTAAGCTTAGCTGTTGGACTCAGAACTGTCAACCAAGCTTTATGGATGCTTGTGTTAAATCAAGGGCAAATTCTGACATTTATTTAGTCAAGCATTTGATTATGAAAATATACTCAGCATTTGTGACACATCATATTTTATGAGAGAATTTTAGTTCTTTCATGATTTTTAGAATCTAAATCTTTTGTAAATTCTATAAAAACCATCAGCAGATGAATGGATTATGAAATTATGACAAATATATACACATATATATGTATAAACACATAATGAAATTTGCCCCTGCTATAAAAAGTACAATTGTGTCATTTGCCTAAAAATGGATGGAACTCAAAAATATGCTAAGTGAGATTAGCCAGTCTCCGAAAGTAAAGGATCTAAGAGTAGAGAGAAACTGGAAAACAAAGAGAATCTAAGATAAATGAGGGGGACACTAGTAGAATAGTGAAATTTGTGGAGGGAGGAAAAAGAAGAGATCTGAGCTTTGTTCATATATGAGGCTATCTTTATTGATACACATATTATCTATGGGGAGTGGGGAGGAACATGATGGGAACATACACCGAATGCTGTGTACATTTTTGTTTCCTCCACTCTGAACCTTGCTATGATATATAATTACAATGCACCAATAAAAAAAGAAGCTTCCAGGTGTGGTGGCACATGCCTATAATCCCAGTACTTTGGAGGCTGAAACAAGAGGATCAGAGATTTGAGGAAAGTCTCAGCAAGTAGTGAGGCTCTCATCAACCTGGTGAGACCATTTCAAAATAAAAATAAAATAGGGCCAGAGGTGTAGCTCAGAAGTAGAATGCCCCTGGGTTCAATCAAAAAAAAAAAAGAAGCTGGTAGCTGATAAGATTAAATTTTGATAAACTATCAAAAACACAAAAATATGTTACCAATTGCAGTATTACATATTCCCAGACCTAATGATATTAATACTGTTTTCATAAATTTAAATAATTAGTAATTATGAATAACAATTTTCATGTCTATCCATCTATATTCCACCCTGATCCCCCCTCCTCCTGCTTACACGTTAGTGAAATTGGTGGTAATACCTTCACATACTGCCATAGTATCATTTGAACTGTTTCCTTCTTCACTGTATTTCATGATTGTTATAATAATTCTCATATTCTAAGAATTATCTTAGAAAGTGGTGAAAAGCTTCAAGGTAAAATCATTTGGTAGATATTTATGACATTTAGAAATCCTATGTTTTATATGAAATTTTAAAATATGAATACAGGCTAGCCATTGATCCAAGAAGCTAAAATGAATTTACTAATTTCTTTTATCATTGTTAATCCTTATGCAGAGAAGGAATTTTTTTTTTTTTTTTTTGCGGTACTGGGAATTGAACTCAACCTCTGTGCTATACCCCCAGTCCTATTTTTTATTCTTTATTTTGAAACAGGATTTCACTAGGTTGTGGAGTGCCTCACGAGGTAGCTGAGGCTGGCCACAAACCCAGATCCTCCAAACTCAGCCTCCCAAATGCTGGGATTGCAAGCGTGTGCCAACATGCCCAGCACCAGAGAAGGAATTGAAAGATGTAAAGATATTTACTAATAGACAGACAAACTAGATGATATTCTGAAAAGCCTCTATGACTGACAGCAGCCTCACTCTGACCACTGCCCATTGACTTCTTCCTGACTTTCCCTTTGCACTGTCGATTCTGAAACCCCTGAAAATGTTTTTTTTTTTTTTTTCTATACTATAATCTGGCAGTAAAGTGTCTGCAAATTTGACCTCAAATTGTTCTGTTACTTAAGATTAGGTTTTTCATTGGGAAGTGCCACAAATAAATGAATGCATTATTAAATGCCGACTGGGACCTGATGTCAAATTTCTGTTTTAAACATTTTTAATGGGTTTTTTTAAAAGTTTTAGTCTTATAGAAAGACATTTATTAGACTCTACAGACTTCCTAGATAACCCTTCTCAGCTCAATTTCTCCTTCTATTTATGTACTGTATTAATGTGGTATATTTGTAACAATTGATGAGCAAATATTGATACAGTACCATTAAAGTCTAATTTACTTTATTTTTTATTTTTATTTTTATTTTTTTGCGGTACTGGGGATTGAACTCAGGGGCATTCTACCTCCGAGCTATATCCCCAGCCCTATTTTTTATTCTTTATTATGAAATAGGGTCTCACTAAGTTGTAGAGAGCCTCACTAGGTAGCTGAGGCTGGCCTCGAACCCGGATCCTCCTGTCTCAGCCTCCTAAATGCTGGGATTACAAGCGTGTGCCACCACGCCTGGCTTCTAATTTACTTTAGAGTTCACCCTCTGTGTTGCACATTCTAGAGTGTATATAATGTAGGACATATATCTAACACTATGGAGTTATACAGGATATTCTAACTGTAACAAAAATTTTTGCTCTACCTGTTCATCTTTCCTTTTTCTCAAACTCTAATGATTGATGAAATTTTTATTGTCTCCATAGTTTTGCCTTTTCCAGAATGTCATATTGTCAGACTAATAGAGAATGTGATATTTTATGGTTGCCTTATATTTCTTAGCAACATGCATTTAGGTTTTCTCCATGTCTTTTCAAGGTTTGATAGCTCATTTATTATTTTGTTAGGGCTAAATAACATTGCCTTTTATGTGTGTGCCATAATTTGTTTATTCACGTGCTGAAGGACATCTTAAACATTTCCAAGTTTCATTACTTATAACTAAAGATACATAGACATTCATGTGCAGATTTTCATGTGATTATAAGTTTTCAGTTCATTTTGTTAAATACCAAGAATTACAATTACTAGATTTTATAGTAAAATTTTGTTCTGTATGAAACTACTAAAATGCCTTTCAAAGTGGCTGTACCATTTTGCATTCCCACAAGCAATGAATGTTGTTATGATTCCACATTCCCATCATTATTTGGTTGTTAGTTTTATTGTAGCCATTTTAATAGGTATGTAATGAAATCACACTGTTTAATTCAATTGTTCAATGACATATATTTTTATATGCTTATTTGTTATCTGCACATCTGTCTTAGTAAAGTATCTGTTTAGATCCTTTGCTGTATTATTGAGTTTTTTGTTACTTTAGCCAGAGTACTTGGCATGAACAACTTGAAAGAGGAAAGATACATTTTGTCCACAGTTTCATCCCATGGTCATGGAGCTGGATTGTTTTGGGGCTGAGGAGTGGCAGAGCATCATAGAAGAAGGGTGTGGTAGAGAAGAGCTGCTCAGCTCATGGCCACCAAGAGGCAGACAGAGTGAAGGAGCCAAAGACAAGATGCAGCCCCAGGGCCATGCCCCAGTGATTTATTTCTCTAGTCATGCCTTACCTGCCTGAAGTTTCCACTTCTTCCCAGTATCTATGCAAATAATTAGTCCATCAAATGGATAAATCCACAGATGAAGTCATAGTCCTCATGAGCCAGTTCTTTCCTAAAAGTCTCGCCTCTGATCATGGCTGCACTGGGGGGTCAGGTCTCCAATACATGTGCTTCTGGGGATATTCCAGATCCCAACCAAAAACTTTGGTCATTTTTAATTGTTTATTTTCTCATTGTGCAATCTTGAGTTCTTGGCATAATTTGTTTACGAATTCTCTCCCTCCTCCCCCAACGAGGTCACTTTATTTACCAGCTGGCCTGAGCGAACAGCCTGAATTCTCTCATGTGGAATGTTGGTGTAGGCCAGTTTTATGCCCTTTGGTTACAGAGTTGAGGGTACAGAAAAGTCATGTTTTTATGGTTATAAAATCATTACATTGATCGACAAAGTCCAAGTGTTTGTTTAGGACAGACAACATATCTTGTGGCCAAAACAGCTTCCTTATACCATGCTCAGCAAAGCAGGTTACAGAAGTAGATAATAGCAGTTAAAATTCCTTTTTACATCCTGGTATAGTTAGGGGATGCCCCTGTGATAGTTATCTTACAAATATTTTCTCCCAAATTGTGACTTGTCTTTTCAGTCACTTAACATTGTTTTTAACAGAAGTTTTTAATTTTAATGAAGTTCAATTTATGAATTTTTTTTCTTTCATGGGTTGAGTTTGTGTGTGTGTGTGTGTGGGTGTGGGTGTGGGTATGTGTGTTACATCTAAAGTCATTAACAAACAAGAGGTCACATGGATTTTTTCTGTTTTCTCTAAGATTTATGCTTTTGCTTTTTGTATTTAGAACTATATTCCCTTTGAGTTGTTTATTTTAAAGGTGGAAAAATTTATCTTGGTTTACTTTATTCTGTGTGGATGTCCAATTTTTTCCACCACAACTTGTTAAAATGACTATTCTTTTCATTTAATTGCCTCTGATCTTTTGTTAAATCATTTGTATACATTTGTATGGGTTTGTTTCTAGCCTCTTTTATCACTTTATTCATTGTGTGTTTCATCAATACTATGCTATTTTGATTATTATAGCTTTCTAAGTAAGTCTCAAAATCCGTTAGCCCCCAGATTTTATTCTCCTTCAATATTACATTGTCTATTCTGGATCCCCAAGTAGTCTACTAAGTTCATTTGGTATAGTAGTGAACAATTCCCTACCTTTATATGGCTTCATGACTGTTCTGACTCATTTGTTCTGAAAAGGTTACTGACACTTTTAAGATGCCTATGATGTCCTAACTTCTTATTCCATTATTGACCTTCCATATCAATTTATTTACCTGCCATAGGAATTAGTTTTGGTTGTATTTCTTCTTCTTCATTCTATTAATTGATAACATTTTATGTGTTACTATATTTCCTTTGTATTAAAGTTATTTTCTCATTTGATCCCCATAATATAGACATGATTTTTTTTATTCGTACATTTTAAGCAGACATCTTTGTTAGGTACAAATTGAAAATGACATATGTGCCCACATTTCTCATTTGACCCCTTCCCCAATTCCCACCCCGCTCACTCGCCCTCCCTCCCTCTCAAGTTCAATTTAGTGAGTAACCTTGATGTACATTAGTGTCCCCCCCCATCAATCCCTTTCGCTTAAATCAACTTCTTTGTTTATCGAGGGTCTCTCCTTTTCCATCTGAAGACCCTCTTATGCCCCATCTTCTCCCTAGCATCCACAAATTAGGGAGAACATATGCTTCCTTACTCTTTGTGACTGGCTAAACTCACTTAACATAATGTTTTCCAGTTGCATCCATTTCCCTACAAATAACATGATTTTGTTCTTCTTTATGGCTGAGTAAAATTCCATTGTGTACATACATATCCCATAGATTTGTAATCCATTCATCTGTGGATGGACATCTTGGCTGCTTCCATAGTTTGGCTATTGTGAATTGTGCAGCTATAAACATAGATACACATGTGCTGGTTTGACAGTTTGGTTTCTGTTCTTTTGGGTAGATACCCAGAAGTGGTATTGCTGGATCATATGGTAGGCTCATCCCCATTTGTCTGAGGATCCTCCATACTCTTTTCCAAAGTGGTTGCACTAGTTTGCAGTTCCACCAACAATATATTAGAGTTCCCACTTCTCCACACCCTCGCCAACAGTTCTTGTTGCCCGTGTTTTTGATGATTGCCATTCTGATTGGGGTTAGGTGAAATCTCAAGGTGGTTTTGATTTGCATCTCTCTGATTGCTAATGATGTGGAACATTTCCTCATACATTTATTGGCCATTTGTATTTCTTCTTCTCTGAAGTGTCTATTTAGATCCTTTACCCATTTTTTAATTGGGTTATTTGTTTTCTTGGTTGTGATTTTCTTGAGTTCTTTGTATATCCTAGATATTAGACCTCTATCTGTAGAGTAACTGGCAAAAGTCTTCTCCCACTCTGTAGGCTCTCTGTTGAGGTTCTTGATAGTTTCCTTTGCTGCACAGAAGCTCCTTAGTTTAATGCAATCCCATGTATTGATCTTCCTTTGAGTTGCTTGTGCTTTGGAGGTCTTGTTAAGAAAGTTTTTACCTGTGCCTATGTGTTGAAGTATTGGTCCTATGCCCTCTTCAAGTATTTGCAAGGTCTCCGACCTAACTTCCAGGTCTTTGATCCACCATGAGTTGACTCTTGTGCAGGGTGAGAAAGTGGGGTTTATTTCCATTTTCCTGCATATGGTTAACCAGTTTTGCCAAAACCATTTGTTAAAGAGGCTATCTTTTTTCCAGTGTATGTTTTTGGCTCCTTTGTCAAAAATCAGTTGACTGTAAACCTGTGGGTCTGTTTTTGAGTCTTCTATCTATTCCGCTCCATTGGTCTATGTGTCTGTTTTTGTGCCAATACCATGCTGTTTTTATTACTGTGGCTTTGTACTACAGTTTAAAGTCAGGTATTGTGATACCTCCTGCATGGTTCTTGTTGCTAAGAACTACTTTGGCTATCCTGGGCTTTTTGTTTTTCCAGATAAATTTAAGGACTGATTTTTATATGTCTGTGATGAGTGCCATTGGTAATTTCATGGGTATTGCATTGAATCTGTAAATCAGTTTTTGGAGGATGGTCATTTTGATGATATTTATTCTGCTTATCCAATAGCATGGTATGTCCTTCCATCTTCTAAGGTCTTCATCAATTTCGTTCTTCAACTTTTTATAGTTTTCCTTATAGAGGTCTTTTACCTCTTTTGTTAGGTTTATCCATAAGTATTTTATTTTTCAGGTTGCTATTGTGAGTGGAATTGTTTTCTGGATTTCTTTTTCAGTGGATTGATTTATGGTTAGCATACAAGAAATCTTCTGATTTTTTAAGATTGATTTTGTATCCAGACACTTTACTGAATTTGTTGATCAGTTCTATAAGTTTTTTGGTTGAGTTGTTGGATCTTCTAAGTATAATATCATGTCATCTGCAAAAAGGAATAGTTTAAGTTCTTCCTTCCCTATTTTTACCCCTTTGATTTCCTTCTCTTACCTTATTGCTCTAGCTAGAGTCTCAAGTACTATACTGAACAGAAGAGGTGATAACGGACATTCTTGTCTTGTTCCTGTTTTTAGTGGGAACTCTTGCAGTTTCTTTCCATTTAATATGATATTGGCTGTGGGCCTACTGTATATTGCCTTTATGATGTTGAGGTATGTTCCTTCTATTCCAATTCTCTGAAGTGCTTTTAGCATGAATGGGTGTTGGATCTTGTCAAATGTTTTTCAGCATCAATTGAGATGATCATGTGGTTTTTGTCTTTAAGTTTGTTTATGTGGTGAATTAAATGGATGGTTGAACCAGCCTTGCATCCCTGGGATGAACCCAAATTGGTCATGGTATATGATTTTCTTGATGTGGTTTTGACTGCACATTGCTAATATCTTGTTTAGCATCTTTGCATCTAAGTTCATCAATGATATAGGCCTATTGTTTTCTTTTCTTGAGCTGTCTTTATTCTCTTTGGTATTAAAGTGATGTTGGCTTCATAGAATGTGTTTGGGAGTGTCCTGTTTCTTTCTATTTCATGGAATAGTTTGAGGAGTATTGGGATTAGCTCTTCTATAAATGTTTTATAAAATTCACTTGGAAAACCATCTGGCCCTGGGCTTTTGTTTGATGGTAAACTCTTTATTGCTGTTTCTATCTCTTTGATTGCTATTGCTTGGTTTAAGTTTTCTATATCTTCTTGACTCAATTTATCAAGGTTATATGTGTCTAGAAATGTGTCAATTTCTTCTAGATTTTCCATTTTGTTGGAGTATAGTTTTTTTAAAATAGTTTCTGACTATCCTCTATATTTCCATACTGTCGGTGGTAATATCACCTCTTTCATCTCTTATTTTGGTTATTTGGGTTGATTCTCTCTTTCTTTTGGTTAGGTTGGCCAATGGTTTATCGATCTTGTTTATTTTTTCAAGATGCCAGCTTTTGGTTTTATTGATTTTCTGTATTGTTTTTTTATTCTCTATTTCATTAATTTCTGCTCTGATTTTCATGATTTCCTGTGTTCTACTGGCTTTGGGGTTAGATTGTTCTTGTTTTTCAAGGGCTTTGAGCTGTGTCATTAGGTTATTTGGTGATTTTCTGTTCTTCTTATGTGGGCATTCAGTGCTATAAATTTGCCTCTTAGTACTGCCTTTAGGGTGTCCCAGAGTTTTTGATATGTTATGTCTCTGTTTTCATTGGTTTCTAGGAATTTTTTAATTTCTTCCTTTACTTCTTCTGTGACCCAATCTTCATTCAGCAATGTGGTGTTCAGTTTCCACGGTTACTTTGGATCTTCTTGGAGTTTATTTCTAGTTTCACTCCATTGTGGTCGGAGAAGATGCAGGGAATTATTTTGCATTTTTTGAATTTGCCAATGTTCGCTTTGTGGCCCAGAATGTGGTCTATTTTGGAGAATGCTCCATGTGCAGCTGAGAAAAATGTGAATTCAGCTGTAGTTGGGTGAAAGTGTCTATATGTGTCTAATAGGTCCATTTGGTTTATGGTACTCTTTAGGTCTGAGGCGTCTCTACTGATCTTTTGTTTAGAAGGGTCTAGAGATATAAGAGGAGTATTGAAGTCTCCTAGTATTAGTGTATTGGGACCTATGTGTGTCTTTGTTTCATACAGAGTTTGTTTTATGAAGAAGGCTGCATCTGCATTTGGGGCATAGATGTTAATAATTGTTATTTCCTCTTGCTGGATTGTTCCTTTTACTAATAAAAAATGACCTGCTTTGTCTCTTCTGATAAGCTTAGGCTTGAAGCTAATTTATCTGATATCATGGTTGCTACTCCTGCTTGTCTTCGGGTTCCATTGGCATGGATTACCTTACTCCATCCCTTCACCTTTAGCTTGTGGGAATCCTTGTTTGGAAGGTGTGTTTCTTGTAGGCAGCATAGAGATGGATTCTGGGTTTTGATCCATTTTCCCGCCTTGTGCCTTTTTATTGGGGAATTGAGACCATTTATATTCAGTGTGATTACTGAGAGATGATTTTTAATTCCTAACATTTTGGGTTTTGACTTCTGTGTTCGGTGGAGTTTATTCTTCTTTGCTTAGTTGTTTGCTTCCTGGAAATTATTGTTTCTCTGGTTCTGACGTTTACTCATTAGTTCTTCTTTGTAGTTAATCTCTTTAAGTGGTGTCTCTAGTGCTGGTTTGGTAGACATAAGTTCTTTCAGTGTCTGTTTGTCATGGAAGGTTTTTATATTGCTGTCAATTTTGAGAGAGAGTTTTGCTGGATAGGAGAATCTTGGCTGCAAGTTATTTTCTTTCAGAGTTTGGAATATGTTACTCCAGCCTCTCCTGGCTTTTATGACTTGATTTGGGAAGTCTGGAGTGATTCTAATTGGCTTGCCTCTAAATATCACTTGACCTTTTACTTTTGCTGCGTTTATAATTCTTTCCTTAGCTTCTACATTGGTCAGCTTGATTATTTTGTGGCGTGGTGAGCCTCTTCTTTGGTCTTGTCTTGAGGGAGTTCTGTGTGTTTCCTGTACCTGTGTGTTGACTTCTCTTTCTATATTTGGAAAATTCTCTGATATTACTTCTTGGAAGAGATTGTTTATTCCATAAGTTTCAACTTCTAGTCCCTCTTCTATGCCTATTATTCTTAGGTTAGCTCTTTTAAAATTGGCCCAGATCTCTTCGATGTCCAATTCATTCTGATATATTTTTTTCTCTAAATTCTGTACTATAGATTCGTTTTTGGAATGATCATCTTCTAAGAGTGATATTCTATTTTCCATATGATCTAATCTACTGTTTATAGTTTTTATTGATGCCTTCATTTCGGTTATTTCATCTTTCACTTCCTTCAATGCTTCTCTTTGGTTCCTTTTCAGGTCATCAAATTTTTTGTTTATTTGTTCCTTTACTTCTTTCTTTATTTCTTTAAAGCTCTGCCTACATTCTTTCTGAAAATCCTGTATTGTTTCTAATATTAAAGATCTGAATTGTTCTGGTAATCTCTGCCATTCTGGGTTGGTGAGATCTGTTATTGAGGGGTTGTGGCAGCTCATTGTTTCTTTGTTATTTTTCCTTCCCATGGTTCCCCTGTTCTTGGATTTATATCTTTGCTGCTCTTGCAAGTTATCTTGTCCAATCTCTGCAGGGGGCAGTTAGGGGTATATATCCCTGTTGCTGGTATTTCTGTTGTTGTTTGTTCCTCCTCTTATTGCTGCGGGCGCTCTAAGTCAATGGAGGTCTGGATAGCTGGCTGGACGTTGTGTGGGAGGGCCTGGCATGCAAAATGGTGCACACCAGCTTGTGGCTTCTGCAAGCTTGCAACTCCCATGGCTCATGGTTCCCGCTGCCGGCTTACGTCGCGCGTTGCCGGCTTCCTTGTTTCCTGGAGTCTGTGTAGCTCTGCTCCTTTTTTTTCTGTCAAGAAGTTGCATTTGCTGCCGTCCTGATTCAATCTCTTGTGCAGTCATTTGCCCAGTCCCTGCCGTGGTGCCCTGGAAATGTCCCACTCGAGAACTTATGCTGATCGTCCCATGCGTTCTGTGGCTGGTGGGGAGTTTCCTGCCTGTATAGAGTGTGTGGTCCCAGGGGCACACACGCCATGCCTGTTCCCTGGATCCGCTGAGGTGCCTGTAGTTCTCAATTCTAGGTCCTGGTTCCGCTGAGTCCACAGCCCGCTAGGGGCCTGCTGACTGCTCGGGGGTAGACATTATTGTTATAATAATTTTGCAGACGTAAAAATCAGTTGCAGGAAGGGTTAGTAACCTACTTCATATGCTTCCATATAATAGAAATTACACTAGATCCTAGACCAGTCTGAATTTATTTTATTTTTTATATTTTAGCATTTTTATTTTTATATTACAATTATACATCATAGTGAGGTTCAGTGTGATAAAAACATACATGCACACAGCTTTTGGTGAATTTCCCTCCACATCCC
The DNA here is from genome assembly GCA_004027655.1 of Graphiurus murinus. Lineage (NCBI taxonomy): Eukaryota > Metazoa > Chordata > Mammalia > Rodentia > Gliridae > Graphiurus > Graphiurus murinus. The sequence goes on from PVLC010002591.1 coordinate 49,877, forward strand.
ATCCAGATCCCCATCCTACTTCCTGCGTATGTTAGTGAAATTGGTAGTAATACCTTCACATATTGCCATAGTATTATTTGAACTGTTTCTTTTGTCCAGCAGTTTGAATTTAGAAGACTACCTTGGACGACTATGCTATATTTCTTCTCACTTTATTCTCTGTGTAATTTGAAGGTAGGTTTTTATTTATTTATTTTTCTGTAGTACTATTAACTTTGGAGAGATATTCGTATAATGGAGGACCAAGTGTTTTGGAAAGTGATTTTTGTACTGTTTTTAAATAATAAAATTTCTTATATTTTGAATATATCTATGGGCCTTCTAACAGATTCTGATAGTCCTATAGTGGTAGGAGGCACTGTGCATTTGAATTTAAAAGGAACCTCAACTTTTCATTTTCAATTGGTAACCATTGGTACCATCGCTTGGGTCACTGTAGAAAAAGACTTACAGTCATGAGGTTTTTACAGCATTATTAAATTAACTTCAGAAGACATTGAAAAGTTTGTATAACGTGAACCAGGTATGGTGGTGCACACCTGTGATCCCAGTACTTGGGATGCTGGGACAGAATTATAGGTTCAGGGTCAACATGAGCAACTTAGAGAAACCCTCAGTAACTTGGCAAGGACATATTTCAAAATAAAAAGGAGCTGAGTGTGCAGTTTGGAGGTAGAATTTCCTTAGACTCAATCCCTAGTACAAAAAAAAATACATCATGGACTGCCTTGTGCTTACTTTATTCTTTCAAGGCTCAAATTCTATAACAATTTCTGGCTCTCATTGTAAAGGTTCCAGTCACATTATTTTTGAGGGTACCCCATTATGCCTCTTGACCCTATATTATTTAGTGGGTGCACCTTGTGCAGTTCCAGTCTTTCCTCAGCTATTCCCAGATAGACCACAGGTCCTCAGATTGGCGTCTCTGTTGAACTTATTCTCACCAGAGTTAAAGAAAGAATCTTTTTCTCCCACTTCATTAATCAACAGCAAGACTTAATCCAAGCAAGATTTAATTGGCAGTCAATGACTGTTTCACCAAAGAGTGGCAATTGTGTGCAGGAAAGAGACCATCAGGAAAACATGCTTAGATGTCCATTCTTGGAATGAAATTATATCAGGAAACATTTGATAATTGATTTCTGAAATCACATTTTGGTAGGAAAGCCTTTTATCTTTGTAAATTGTGGCATCAATAGCAAGAGCCGCTTTCAGGAGACTGGTATAGAAAGCAAAAACAACCAATGCTAACTTAAAAAAAATTAGAACTGTTTTTAATACTTTTATTGGTACATTATAATTATTCACCATAGTGGGGGCAAGATGATACAAATATACATTGTCACAGCACATGGCATGATTCCTTCTGGATCCCATCCTGCTGCTCCCATCCCATCCGCATACATGTTAATGAGATTGGTAGTGAGACCTTCATATATGGATATACCGTTATTTGAACTCTTTCCTTCCTTAATCTTCTTTTTTTTTCCTCTCTTCTCTCTCCATTAATGCCTTTTCACTATTTTACTGGTCTCTCCTCATTTATATGAAGCCCCTTGTGCCTTCCATTTTCCCTTTAGCTTCTACATGAGTGAACACAAGTACTTTCTGAGACTGGCTTATCTCACAGCATAATATTCTTGAGTTACATCTGTTTTCCTGCAAATGAGATAATTATGTTCTTCTTTATGGCTGAGTAAAATTCCATTGTGTGTATCTAGCACAGCTTCATAATGTACTCATGTGTCAGTAGAAAACTAGGCTGGTTTCATAGTTTGGCTATTGTGAATTATGCTGCTATAAACATGGATATGCATGTACCATTATAGTATTCTGACAATCATTTTGGAAAGATGCCGAGGTCATATGATGGTTCCACTCGTAGTCTTCCGAGGAACTTTCATACTGTTCTATACTGACTGTTCTAATTTACAGTCCCATCAACAGTATATAAGAAGCCGGGCGTGGTGGCGCATGCTTGTAATCCCAGCATTCGGGAGGCTGAGACCAGAGGATCCGGGTTCAAGGCCAGTCTCAGCTACCTAGTGAGGCACTCTACAACTTAGCGAGACCCGGTTTCAAAATAAAGAATAAAAAATAGGGCTGGGGGTATAGTTAGGAGGTAGAATGCCCCTGAGTTCAATCCCCAGTACCAAAAAAAACAAAACAAAAAAAAACAGTATATAAGAGTTCATATTTTCCCACATCTTCACCTGCCAGGAGCTGAAACCACACTGAAGCCATAGTAAGTTACTGATCAGTCATGCTTCTCATATACATGAAACTGATGCTGTTGAACTTTAAGTCAACTCTGCTAGCTGACCTCTAGGTCAACCATATGGTTAACTCCCCTTAGACCCCTGGAAGGCCTCACTTTAGAGTTTCTGCCTTTTGTATTTAATCATGGTGTCTTCTTATGATAATCTATAAAATATTTTCTTGATATATATGACAGTTGGAGTCTGAATGTCTAATAGTAATCGTTACCTTATATCTACACATCTGGAACAAATTTCATGTTCCCATGCCTTTGTTTTTTCTAAGTACTTAAAAACTCTCACAATCCTGAATAAAGCGTCACTTGCTTTTCTCCAGCAAGCTGTCCAGAGTGTTTGTGTGCGTGTGTGTGTGGCGCCATGTCTTTGTCTTGTCTTTGTCTTTGTTTACAGCTCCCAGTTCTCAGCAGAAGAGACTCGCAGCCACCAAGCCTTGCTCCCGGCATCTGGAGGTCCCACCGAGACTGCACGAGAAGGACCCTGGAGAGCCGCTCACCAGAGAAAGGGAGCGAATTGGAGGACTGGTAAGCGCAATACCAGTGATCATTAAGGGGACTTCAAACGGGAAGTTAACCCAGGAATTGACTGTTCTTTTAAAGCACCAAGGCAGTGAATGGGCTTAGAGCGGCTACTGTAAGAAACTTTGTAAACTTGGAGGAAGAATATAGCCCTTGGTTCCCATGCAGAGGATCTCTTACCCCGAGAGATTGGAACCAAGTGAAGGAAGAATTACAGGCAGCTCTAAGGATACAGGGCTCTGCTAATTTTCCAATTTGGGGATTTTTCATATGGAGGCTAGTAAATGATTGCCTAATAGGTACTGATCAAAGGACTAGGGAAAAATTAGGAAAAATTAAAGCAGCTCTTCAGGAGGTACAGGAAGAGTTATCCCAAAGGTTAGAGACATCGATTTTGGTGAGTTTGCTAAAATGTTGCTTTGCACCCTCTTTGAATGTTTTTTCTTTCTTTTTTTTTAATATATATGTATGTAGTGCATGTATAAAACCTCTGTCCTTCAGTATTATGGACCAAGAGAACATAAACTTGGCCTGCACTTTTGCCATGGTTTCCCATTCTTGGGTGGCAGGGGGGAACTCTGTGCAGATTCAAATGGCAGTAAGGGTGGCAGCTGATGCTGTCCTTAGAGGCCTGGCAGGGGTCTTTGAACCCTAAATCCGAGCAGGAGTTCAATGGTCCCTTTTCCCTCTTCTTCTCCTTATGTAGTATTCTTTTGTTGTTATTATATGTTGCTGTTTAATTGTGTAAACTTTACTTAAGATAGGGAGTTATAGGATTTTGGTAAAGATTTTCTTTCTCTCTCTCTGTCTCTCTCTTTTTTCCTGGCCAAACCTGTCTCTCCTTAGAAAATGAGTGCTTATTCATAAAAGCACTGAAGACAGAACCCAACCCCTTTAGGCAACATACCCTGTTCCTGGGTCAGATTGAACATGATTTACTTGTCCGGAAAAATGCATATGAGGGGTTGGTCTCTCAGCGTTTTTGAGTACCCCCACTTTTGTGGGGTCCCCTGAGACACAGTGGGAGGTAATCGACCTTGAGGTGAAAGTCAAGGGAGCTACCTCCACAAAACATCACATATTTTGATCCAAAACACTTAAGGGACAATCTTTGACTAAAACTTTTATAAGTGTAATTGTAACGTGTCTCTTTGTAATCTCATGTGTTCTAACAAACCAGTCAGTTTGTCTTATGCAGTTAATGTCAGATAGGAAGCATTAGCATTTGCAGAACTTTGCCTTAACTAAATATATTGACTTATATAATTGTTCTTTTTTTTCTATTTAGTATTTGAGAAATAAGTTAGTCTAATTTTAAGATAGATATAGCCAGGTCCAAAAAAATTTCTCTACTAAAGACCTAACCTTGTGATAACACTGTCTAATTGAAGGAGAAATAGCCTTATAGCTACAGGGGGTAAAACCTTTTCTGCCTCAAATGTGTTAAAACAGACCTCACCATAAAGTCCTTCATCCCTCCTGATCAAGAGATAACAATGATCCTTTTACTGACATATACCTAATTTTGTTCCTTCTAGGAATGTCCTTAAATCCTTTTAAGATCTGCAAAACCAATATTTTTTATTGTTTGTCTTTTATAAAATGTATGAGTGTGTGTATGCTGTATATGTATCTATGTAGAGTTACAGGGGCTAAATAAGAACACCTGGAAAACTACAGATTGAGAATTCAAGGACGCTTGATTCCCAAACTGTAGGTGAAATTATTTTAAAGGAATAAACTATAAAAATTTAATGCCTGGCAAGTGAAAGTTATAAAAAATATGTTTTTATCCATACAAACATCTCCACATGGTACCAAAACTATTTTAAGAGTGCTCATTAAGTTTAAAAATGGATCCAAATACCTTTTAATTCACGTGATTTAAATCTTTAACAAATAAGGGTTTTTTGTTTGTTTTTTAAATAAGAGATATTATTAAAGGTTAACAGATATTTTCTTTCAGGTTAAATGATTAAGATACATATCTGTTCCTACTTGATATTAAGGATTACAATGCTTATTGTTTATTTTAGGATACTTTATTAAAATAGTAAGTTAAAGTGCTGATTGACTATTTAAATGGGTAAACTAAGTAAAAATAAGTAAATTTTTATAAGTGGCTTATTTTTTATAGATAAGTTAAATGATAAACAACAAATACAATACATAAAGTATTCTTGGTTTAACAAAACAAGATACACTTAAGTCTTATAACTGTGTTTTTTATATGTAAAAAACGATTTAGTATTACAATCTTTTGGATGTTAATTAAATATGAATCACTAAAGATTAAAGTTCTAATATATACTACTTTACATATGTAAAGCTAAAAATTTCTTAAGCTATGCTTTAACAAACAAATATTAACAACATCAAGTATTTTTATCCTAATGCTAAATGACAGGCTGAAATTTAACTTGTTTGTATTCCAACAGGTATTTTTGTTCCTTTGATCTTATAATCCTCAAGGTCAGGCTGTTGTAAAACAAGCTAATAAAACTCTTAAAATCTAGCTTAAAAAAATAAAAAAGGGAGACTTAGGTCCCCTTGCTGCAGAATCTCCTCATAATTTATTATCCTTGACTTTATTTGCCTAAATTTTTAAAAATTTGGATATTTAAGGTAAATCTGCAGCTGATAGACATTTTTCTCACAATTTTGCCTCCAAAGCATTAGTTATGTGGAAAAACTTGGAAACTAATCAATGGGAAGGACCTGACCCTGTAATTGCACAGGTTTGGGTTTCTATTTGTGTTTTTCCTAGAAATAATGGGAACCTCCATGGGTTCCCGCTTGTGCTGTGCAGCCTGTGGATTCAAAACAGCACTGAGACTAGTTGGAGTCTGATTCCTCTCAACTTCGATAGCACAGGATGCCTAAACACTTTGAAAATCACCTTTCTGATACAGCTGATCCCAAGAACGATAGCTGAAGTATACTGGGCCTACGTTTTTGACCCACCTTTACTCCACTGTGCTATGTGGGAAGAAAAACAAATTATGGTGACTGTAAATAGTTCTTGTCTTCTCGGACTTCCAGATATAGACTCTTCCCAAATCCCAAAAGCTGTTTCTATCAACTACACTGGGATAGGTCTGGGTACACCTATTTGTTTCTCAGCAAATGCAATTGTACATGGATGTTTACAAATGGATTTGTGTTACTCCTAAGGTTTATAATGAAAGTCATTATAATTAGACAAAGATCAAACATCATCTTCTAGGGTCTGGTATGATTCTAATACATCTTTAGATCTATTGGCTTTACATAATGAAATAACTGCCTTAAAAGATACTCCAGAATTGTCATTTGACCTGGCCAAAACAGTCGATGACTTTGTAGCTAACATACGAAAGGCATTGCCAGAGCTCCCATCCTTTAACTGGTTGGGTCAGCTACCAACTATTCCCTTTATAGTCATTCTCATTGTGGTAGTTGTAAAAGTTATTTTCTGGCTCGAAAACAAGAAACTAATTCTAGGATAGCCAAGCAAGCACTGGCCTCCTTGGCTGATAAAAATGAATCAGCTCAGATATGGGTAAACATGATAGACCCATAATAGAGGACGTCCATGATGGGCAACTAGGAAATACTGTCAGTGGCCACGTAAGACAGGAGTTTGATCAAGCAATCAAATATCCAGAGACGGGTAAGGCTCTGGGAATTTTTTGACCTAAGACAGAGGCCTCTTTAAAAAAGAAAAAGAGAGGACATGCCAGGAGCTGAAGCCACACTGAGACCATAGTAAGTTACTGGTCAGCCATGCTTCTCATATACATGAAACTGATGCTGTTGAACTTTAAGTCAACTCTGCTAGCTGACCTCTAGGTCAACCATATGGTTAACTCCCCTTAGACCCCTGGAAGGCCTCACTTTAGAGTTTCTGCCTTTTGTATTTAATCATGGTGTCTTCTTATGATGATCTATAAAATATTTTCTTGATATATATGACAGTTGGAGTCTGAATGTCTGATAGTAATCGTTATCTTATATCTACACATCTGGAACAAATTTCATGTTCCCATGCCTTTGTTTTTTCTAAGTGCTTAAAAACTCTCATAATCCTGAATAAAGTGTCACTTGCTTTTCTCCAGCAAACTGTCCAGAGTGTTTGTGTGCATGTGTGTGTGGCACCATGTCTTTGTCTTGTCTTTGTTTTCAGCTCCCAGTTCTCAGCAGAAGAGACTTGCAGCCGCCCAGCCTTGCCTCCGGCATTCACCAGCATTTGTTATTGTTCACATTCATCATGATTGGCATTCTAAGGAGTTAGATGGAATCTCGGCCGGCGTAGTTTTGATTTGCATTTCCCTGATTGTTAATGATATAGAGAATTTTTCATATATCTATTGGATCTTTGTTTTCTTCTTTTGAGAAGTGTCTCTTCAGTTCAACTGCACATTTTGTATTGTTCTTTTGTGTGTTTGTGTGTGTGGTACTGGGAATGGAACTCAGGGGCATTCTACTCAAGCTACATCTCCAGCCCTATATTTTATTCTTTATTTTGAAACAGGTTTTCACTAAATTGTGGAGGGTCTCACTAGTTAGCTGAGGCTGGCTGTAAACCCAGATCCTCCAGTCTCAGCCTCTGAAGTACTGGGATTACAAGTGTGCGCCACCATTCCCAGCTTACATTTTTATTGTTTTTTAAAGTTCTTTGTATATTCTAAATATTAGTTTTCTGTGAGAGGAGTAGCTGGCAAAGGTTTTCTCCCATTCTGTAGGTTCTTTCTTCAGACTACTGTCTCCTTTGCTGTGCAGAAGTTTTTAATTCAATGCCACTCCATGTATTGATTCTCAGTTTTATTTCCTGAGCTTTGGGAGTCTTATATAGGAAGTCTTTGGACAGTACTCATATCATTTTATAAAAATTACAAAGTTTCTGGTCTAATTTCTAAGTCTTTGATTTGTCTCAAGTTGACTTTTAATCAGGATGAGATATAGGGGTCTAATCTCTTTCTTATACATAAAGATATGTAGTATTCCCAGCACCATTGATTGAAAAGGCTGACTTTTCTCTAGCGTATTTCTTTGGCTCCTTTGTCAAAAATCAACTGACAATAAGTGTGAGGATTTCTCTCTGTATCCTCTATTCTACTGGTCTTAATGTTTAATGAGAGCTATAATAGGGATATTATCTTTGGATTTAAAGGACAAGTGTCATAAGAACTCTAAACACTGTATGAACTTGAGCAAACCAACAAAACCAGAAGCAAATAATGATAGAGGAGAGTAGCAATAAATTAGGCCAGTGATGCCAGAGTGGTGCTATACCAAATAGGAAGTTTTTGTTTTTGTTTTGATGCTAGGGATGGAACGTAGGGCCTTGCAGATCCACCACTGAGCTCCATTCCCAGCCCCTCAATAGGAGTCTTTACACCATGTTGAGGAGGATTATCTGGCACCCTATAAATGTTATTTGATTGTAAAAATTGTAAAATTTGATATCTAAAAATTTATTTGTAAATTTATTGAATCAAATAGCATTGATTTATCTTATCTCTTTTGTGCTTAGTGTTAAGAGCACTGGTGGGCTCATCACATCTGGCCACTCTGCAGACTGAATCTAAATCTGTATCCATGGAAATGATGAGAAAAGCAAATTCTGTTTTGCCCTATTGTTCAGCCTAAGGCTCTATGTTTCTTAGGGAAGATATAGTAATCAAGATGAGCATATGTAACTGTAATTATCTATCACTAATGAATTCATATTTTGGATATGATTTCTCCCTTGGATTCATTGTTTTTGGGTATTGACAATAACCATTCCACCCCCTCTCCCCCACTCTCTTCAGTAAAGATTTATGGAAATCATGTGAGGGATTATGCTATCAACAAAGTATTTTCTCATATGTGGAAGCTAGAGAGATACTAAGGGCGACATAAGATAGATGTATATGACCTAGGGGGGTTAGGGAAGGGATAGATATGTGTGACCTAGGGGGGTTAGGGAAGGGAAAGGAAGTCATAAAGAATGTAACATTTGAAATGCTATGAATATATACAAAACTATCACTTCCAATATCAAAGATACATGTGAGGAGGGTGGGGTGATGGACGAACCTGATGGGAAGGACACGAAGAGTTGTGTGCATACATTTGTCTGACACTCTGCACTCTAATATGATGTAAAAATAGAGTGCACCAAATAATAAAATAAAACTGGCTATTACTTATGTTATGGCTAGATTTTCCACAAGTCATTCCAAATTATAGCATCAAAAATAAATATATATGTATATATATATTCCATTTTTACATTCAAATTTACCTTTGTCACTCAAAACAACAAAAACAATATAGACTAGTCCACAAACTCATCCTAGTGCTTTAACCCAGATAGAATCCCTTTTTATGAAAAGCTATTATTAATCTACTTTTTTCACATATTAACTCAAGTGACACATTTTAATCAGTTTTTTGGTACTCTGGGTTTTTGTTTGTTTTTATGAGTCCAAGACTTCTTTTCAGAATCTCATTCTTCCATGTGTTTCTGAGGCTACATTTATTTTAGTCTGTGTGAAACACACCATAAGTATATTTTTGTTGTATAATAGAAGCAAGTATATAGCTACATTTTCTTTCCAAGACATTATTTTATGATGTTTCCTTCTTTAATTAAAAATAAAAACCCTAATTTCAGGGATAAAGAAGGTTCTAAAAAATTATAAGAATTTTAATTTGCACTATATTAGGCACTTGTATCTTATGCAACTGTGTGACTCCCATAGTAGACAAGACATAGTTGCTAGCTAAAGGTAGCAATTAATCCATATGAGTTGGAAATACTGTTTTTTCTTATTGAAAATGTATACTATGTCAAGTCTAGGTGAAAGTCAGAAGACTTTCTACAACTCTTAAAATACAAATTGCTCTTATCTAAAGCTTTTCTTTTTTTTTTAATTTTAGCTCTATGTCCTGCACTCAAGTGAATAGAAGTGATGTAAGAAATTATGCTAAATGCTTTAAAATAACATTAGTCATTGATTTCCTATGTGTGAGTCAGTAAGCAATTTAAATGATAATCTAGTGGTAGTCTCTAGGGAAAACTGGAAGTATATAATAATACTTAGAATTAGAAAAAGAAATAACATATCTCAGGCATAAATATTTAGGTATATTATATTCACTCCCCAATTTACCACAGTGGCTATAAAACCCCTGCCAGACATTCTGCCTAGTAATGCAGTAGCAGAAAAATAATTTTCAATTTGCTCTAACCATCCTCACTTTAGATGAAATTTACCAATCAATCCACATGCCATTCCAAGGGCATTTTAAGGGAAAGGATTATCTAGAGTCCTGGAGCAAGCTCATCTCACAAGCTAATAGATAATAAGTTTGAAAATTACTAACATTAAAGTGAGATATTCTCCCTAGATTCTAATTTGGGGATTCTAAGCCCTTTTGAACTCAGTTTCTATTTATGAGATCAGTGAATTTTGTTCTTAGCATAACCTGACTCTTTTATACAAATTAAGGTGATGTGACTCTTTTCTAAAATTTTCTTTTTGGAATCAGAAACCTTAAGGCTGACCCGTTGGGGAACCTGCTTATCGGGACCGGCTACAGAAGCAGCCAGTTGAAAAGGAAGTGGGGTATTCCTCTCTTGATCCATGGGCTCTCCCCAGTTGTTTAATCCTTTGAAGATCAGGTCATATTTTACTTCCAATTATTACACCTTGCATTTTTGGGGCCCTATTGCAATGCTGAGATATTCTGCTGAGGTCTGTTTTCTCTTCACAAATATATTTTAAAAACATGAATCCTTTTCCAAATAGTAATTCCTATTTTAACAGATTTACTGCATTATCAATCCTTGTGCTGAAAAGTCAAGCAGAAGTCAAACTTTATTTAAAGTGCACTAAAGAAGCTATCTTTAGAGAAGCCCATGGACTAATGTTTTTGTAGTATTAATTACTGCCATATAAATTGGACATTTTATAATTTGCCCTTTCAGAAAGCAAAGACTTCCTGAAATTAATTTCCAGAAAAGTCCATGACAATTACAGTTCTTTTGTTTATATATTTCTTTTTATTTTTCCTTTTCTTTTTTGGTACTAAGAATTGAACCCAAGGGCATTCTATCTCTGAGATACACTCCCAGCCCTTTTTATTTTATTTTTTTTAAAATAGAGCCTAGCTAGGCTGCTGAGAGTCTCACTAAGTTGTTGAGGCTGGCCTTGAACCTGTGATTATCCTGTCTCAGCCTCCCAAGTACTGAGGTTATAGGTATCGAACATCAAGTCCAACTTCTTTATATATTTCTAATATTCATTTGGCAGAATAAAATAACCTCCTGTGCCCCAATCTGTCATGCACTTTACCAAAAATATGTTTATATTTGCCCCTTCTATTTCCACAGATCATTATTACAACTTTTGAAAAACAATTGTTGAAGTCATTTAATAATGGTATTAATTTTTAGGGCATGCTTTGTCACTGTGAAATTGATTATAAAGAGATCTTGGTTGTGATTGCCAGGAATTTCTTCCTGGATTAAAGGAGTAAGAGCAATGATCTTTTGATCTGAACCCTCAATGTCTTTAATTACAGATTTTCAAAATAAAAATATTAATCTTGCAGTTTATACCAATAATCATGTCCCTTTTAACTCAGAAAAGCTTAATTTTCATTTGAAGTCAATTTAGTTAACAAGTTACTATAAAATATTGAAGAGGAACAGTCCTATAAATTATCTTTAAGAAAATAAAATGAGGTCAAAAGCACTTTATACCCTATTCCAAAAGAAATGTGCACATCAACTGTAGAATTTTCATTTAAAATTATATATCATCTAGGGTTTTCTAGGTAAATACAAGCTGCCAAGACATAAATATCCCTCTAAATTCACCACTATAAAGATCATATTAATAGAAAGTGACTCTTCTTTAGAAAACTGTCAGTGTTACTCACTTGCTAGATGTGTAAACAGGAGTCAGGTTAATTATCAACTGCTCATTCTGGATTATTCGCATGCTTTCAACAAATTTTGGTTTCTTCATAAGTATGTTGATCAAATTTCCTAGCAAATGGATAAAATAAAAACAGGCTGATAGGTACACTATGAATAGGCAGAGAATAAATACCAACTCAAGGATATTGTGGGTCAAAAAGAAAGAGATTGTGCATAAGGCAAAGATGAAAGGCAAAGGTTCATTGATGTTAGAAATCTAAAAATCACTTGTAACCTAGCTAGTATTTATCTTGGAGAAGTGAAAACTTAGGCTTACAGTAATACCTATACATGAATGTTGATACTAATTTCATTTATTATTGCCAAATGCTTGAAACAACTCAGATTTCCTTCAATAGTCAAATGGATAAACAAGCCATGATATAGTCATGTAATAGAATACTACATAACAGTTAAAAGGAATAAATGTTGATACACAACAATGTGAATGAATCTCAAATGCATTATGTTGAGTGAGAGAAGCTAGTCTCAAAGGTTATATACTCTATAACTACATTTATTTTAAATTCTGGGAAAGGCAAAACTATATGAATATAGAACAAAATAGTGGCTATCAGGTGTCAGGGGTGGAAGAAGAGTTAACTACAAAGGAATAGCATAAGGAAAATTTTGTTGTGAGAGAACAGTTTTGGCTCCTGATTGGGATAGTTTATATATAGGAATCAAATGTGTGTGTTAAAACTCACATAGCTGTAGGCCAAAAATGAATTTTAAAATTTGTAATTTTAAAAATTAAAGCTGGATGTGGTGGTGCATGACTGCAATCCCAGTATTTGGGAAACTGAGACTAGATGATTGCAGATTTGAAGCCAGCCTCAGTAACTTAATGAGGCTCTCAGCAATTTAGGGAGACCCTGTTTCAAAGTAAAAAGAGCTGGGGTATAGCTGAGAGGTAAAAGGCTCCTGGGTCCAGTCCAGTGCCAATAAATCAATTAATTAATGACTTAAGATCATTTATAGAGCATAATTAAATGGAGAAAATTGTTCATTTTCCCCCCACAATATATTTTGAGTGAAAAAGTCAGTCTAAAAACCTATGCCTACTCTATGATCTGAACTTGATAAAATATGTATTCTTGTGAAGAAATGTATAAGTAGTTCCTTTTGAATTTATTTCTCATAAAAATACAGACATTAAAAAATGTTTTTCACTTAATGATATCCTTATTTCCATCAAAAATATTATTTCTAGTTAGTGGAAAGAAAGAAATATTGGGTAAAATACAGAGACAGATAAAGAGAGAAATAAAATATACAGGCTAATAGTAGAGAAATTACCCTCTAGGGATATTTTCACACACATAGAAGTGGGGATTTTCTCAAGATCTTCCAGAGAACACAGCAATGGCTGTTTATGGAGTGGACATGGAATGTCCCTCAGAAAAGCTTCATGTTCAGAAGTGAAATACTTGAATCATGAGGGCACTAACCTCATCACTAATAAACCATTTGATGGATTAATTACTTGAGTGTATTTACTGGATGATAACTACATAGATGAGGCATGATTGGAGGCCATAGGGTATTGGGGGCATGGCCTTGGGAATTGGATCTGTGTCTAGGCCCTTCCTCCCTCTCCCTCTCTCTGTTTCCTGGATACCATGAGGTGAGCTGCTTTCCTCCACCATGTCCTGCTGCCAAATAAAACTTTCCCCCTTCAACTTATTTTTTTGACCACAGAGAAAAAAGCTGACTAACAGAGTGCTGGTCCTGTTCTGCTCAACTCATCACAAATACTTACATTGGACAATAGAGGGAGAGAGGAGGGAGAGCGGAGGGGAAAGGGGGAAGGAGAAAGGGGAGAAAAGAAGGGGAGGGGAGAAGATGAGAATAAAAAGACTCACTGCTTTTCAAGTTTACAACTTATACTTTGCAGATATTTATGGATTGCCTAGTATGTACCACAGAATAAATATAAAATATCATTTGACTCATTTTATTCTCATAATCTATGATATTGATACTTTTACGTAATGAAAACATCAAGATCAAGAGGAGTGGAGGAAGCATATAGCAATTCTCTGATGGTAGCCATTGCCAGGACTCATAAGGTAGGATGATGAATTTAAGAAAAGGTGAAATGTGATTAGAAATGGTAGAAAGGTTATATTTGGCTTTCTAAGGTAAGCAAATGCTCTAGGCATAGAGTATACAAAGAAATGTTGTCCTGAGAAACTTGATTCAAAGTAATGTTTATTGAGAATTAGATAGGAAATCTAAGTTTTCTGGTTTGTGTTTTGAGAAGTTCAAAGTTAATATATATTACTGGCATGGACAAAAACTACATGCCATGCTTTCTTACAATACTAAGATCTTAATTAGTTTTGACTGAATAAACTGATTTCAAAATATTTAAACATTCTTCCTGATTCTCCATATAAAAATAAAGGCTGAAGTTAAGAGAACTACAGACACATGAATCATTAAATACAACACTTCCATTATTCTAGTCATATTTAAAGATAGTATCGTTTGACAAAACCATTTTGCCCATTTACAATGAATAATTTTTGCCTGACAGGGAGTAAAATAAAATAGTGTAACTTCAGGAAGAAAGTTACTTTAGAATTCTGCCTTGCTTTCCTCATCTGGAACAAGAATAGTGAAAGCAGCCTTCACCCCTGCTGGTTGTGAGGTCTGAGTAAATACAGGTAAAGTACACAAGACAATACTGTCACATAGCCTCTATTTTGGGAGTTATTTTTGGCAGTTACTTTTACTTACCCTCCCTACTCTTTTGAAGGGAATATATCCCCCCTCCTTTTGCCTGGCATTCTAAATTCTAAAATGTTAGCTGCTTGAATAATCATTCTTCAGGTTTATAAAACCCAGACATCTAGTGACCTTTGTAATGCCCATCCATGGTTCAGTACAATGATGGACACAAAGCATGTAAGTTGAGGTGAGGTTTAAATTACAGAAAAGTAATGTGTCTGTTTTAAGAAAATATAGAAACTAGCCCATTAGTTTGACTTTGATTTATTCTGACCAGAAAACACACACACACACACACACACACACACACACACACACACTCACACACACACAGGATGAGGAGGACCCTGGTGTATGTGGTCTTCCTGCCTGTGGTCTCACTCTATCTCTTTTCCCTTTTCTTAAAAACCCATTGCCTTCCTCAGTTTCCCAAGATGGATCTTTGAGTTTCAAGATGCAGCTTTTAATAAACCTGTCCTTTCCCACCACATCTTGTCTTCTGAATATTAGCTTTCAAGATATGAGCAGCCTAGAACTTAATCCAGTCATAATACCTGGAACCAACTGAGAGGTCACTGAGAAAAGAGAGATTAATTGAGAGATTAAGAAGAGCTAAACTTAACTGAACAGTTTATTGTTTTGTTTCCACTGTTCACTACTAATATCATCTAAAAAATGGAAGCCTTTCCAGAAAGATTTATTTAAGGTCTTGGAATAATTCAAAAAGCTAATTTTCTCCTTCATTAAATACCTGCTGAATAAATAATTACAAAATATGTGTGAGAACTTGAAGAGAAAGGAGGAAAAGTGATAGAATTGGGATAAAGTTGACTTTTGAAGAAATGATTGAACTGCAGCTGTTATAATGGAACAGTTTCCTCAAACTCTGAGGAGATTTCAAGTGAATCCAGAATAGCAGAGGATAAAAACAGTTTCAAAAGATAACAGCCACTGGCTGCAATAAGTACTCAATACATTTTTAAAACTGAGAAGGGGAAAAATGATGTGTAAACCAAATGAAAGTTGGGCCTGAAACCAATTAATGTAAAATTAAATCCTGCCAACTAAACAAGAGCCTTGACCTTTACAATTTCTGTGACTTTAAAGGACAAACAGTTTAAATTAATGGTTTAGTTTGAGAATTAATTTCACTTTCAGCATGACCTTTGTTATGGAGGGCTTCTTTTTTTTTTTGCTGTACTAGGGATTGAACTCAGGGGCTTTCTACCTCCGAGCTACACCCCCAGCCCCATTTTTTTTATTCTTTATTTTGAAACCGAGTCTCACTAGGTTGCGGAGTGCCTCACTAGGTAGCTGAGGCTGGCCGCGAACCCGGATCCTCTGGTCTCAGCCTCCCGAATGCTGGGATTACAAGCGTGCGCCACCACGCCCGGCTTATGGAGGGCTTCTTAATAACATATTTCCTGAATAGATAGCACATCATTCATGGCAAAGGAGGAGGCTCAGGGAAATAGAACATTGTAGCCAGGCATGATGGCACATGCCTGTAATTCCAATACTTAGGAGGCTGAAACAGGAGCATTTGTAGGTATGTGTTCATCCTTGGCAATTTAGGCAGGCCCTCTGCAACTTAATGAGATCTTGTTTCAAAACTAAAATAAAGCTGGGGGTGTAGGCAGAATGGCACTGGGTTTCATCCTCAGTAAACACACACACACACACACACACACACACACACACACACACACACACACACGAAAAATAGTACATTAGTACATCCTGGCCAAAAAAAATGAGAAGCTATAGAGTTGGAAGGAGTAGTATGTTATTGGGGTCACAAGTATTCTGAACCTGCCCAGGGTTAACAATCCAAGTCATACTTTACTTCTTGTTAACTATTTGATTAGGTAATGCTTATTGTTAGTGTTTTCAGTTTCATCTTCTTCCAGAATTTCCAGAAAATTCAGTGTTTGAAGGGAAAATAATAAGTGATTCCTCATAACTTTAAATTTCCAGTGATCCTCAATTCTAATTTTACTGAAAACAAGTGCACTCTGTTTTTTAAAAATAATAGTTCTTCCTCTTTTGCAATTTTGAACCACTCAATGTAATATTTTTTTCTAATGACAAATTTGCATTTGTGTTCAGTTTGAACTAATTTATTTCAAACACTAGATTTCTTTAAGCTTCTACATGTCTACAGAGTAGGTACTTTTATGGGCTACACTTTGATAGAAACACAGCCTTTAAATGTTATTGTGTAATTTCTCTCTAGGTAAAAATTCTGAGCAGTAGAATAGCTAAATGTATTGGGGCAATTCCAACAATAACATTGGTTCAAAAATGTCACTGTTAAAATATATGCACAATGCAGTGTAGAAGAAAACCTTGCAATTTCCATTAGATTTTTGTTTTCTATTAGAAAGTAAGCGCTATTTTACTCTAACACTTAGGATGCTGAAACAGGAGAAAAAAAGGTTCAAGTCTCAGCAACTTACCCAGGCCTTATTTCAAAATGAAAAGGACCTGGGGTGTACAGCTCAAAGTTATAATGCCTGTGGGTTCAATCCCCAGTACCAGAAGAAAAGTAGTGTTTTTATCTTGAAAGGCACAAGAGAACCTAAATGGGAATGTTTTATTAGAGAAGCTGAGTAAGTACAATCCTGTTGGATATAAATAAGAGAAGATCATATGCAGTGTATTGAACAGAAATCTCCATGAGACTTCTTGAGAGGCTGCTGATGTGCTGAGTTCACATCTCTTATTACAGCACTTCAAATATGAGATATGAGATTGGAGAGGGAGACCTAATGGTAGAAGTAGTTTTTAAACATTTAAGAGCCTATTAAAGCCATAATTAGGTAGTATAGAGTCAATATTACTAATACATAGTTTTGATCTCAAAGATGTCATGATCTAGTGGAATAGTCATTTTATGGAATAATAAATGACACCTGGTAAAAGTAGAGTGTAAATTCATGCCACACTTCTATAGTGTTTAGGGAATAAACTCATCAATTATGTTTGGAAAGAGCAAGACATCTTCATTGAATGAAACTATGTATGGATGGTGTTCAAGTCAATGGTAGTTTATCAGACAGAGAAGGGAAGGAGTATGTTCAAGAGGGATCAGTGTAAGTTTGGGGAAGAGTGAGTCACTCTGAATGACAGAATAAAATTTATAGAGAGGAATGAAAAATGATGTTGGTTGGTTGGGTAGTTTAGAACTTGTTGGTGTAAAATCCATCATTCCTTGCAGGATTAGGGCTAAGTAATTTTTTTCCCTGTGGTACTGGGGATTGAAACCAGAGGCATTCTACCTTAAAGCTATACCCCCAGACTGATTTTATTTTTTATTTGGAAACAAGGTCTCTCTAGCTTGATGAGAGTCTCACTACTTGCTGAGGCTGTCCTCAAACTTGTAATCCTCCTATCACAGCCTCCCAAGTACTAGGATTACAAGTATGTGCCACCATGCCCAGCTCAAAGTGAATTTTTAAAGTAGAGTGATGGGATTGGAATTTTTCCTTCAGAAAAGTATATTTAGGGAAGGCCAAAAGTCACCTTAAAAGAGATAAAAAGAGGATATATAGAAAGAAAAACTAAAATCCTCATTCTCAAAATTATCTAGATCTGCCTCAATGTATTTAAGTGAATTATTTCAGGTCTTAATTTATTTCTTAAAATTACAATATCTTTTTAGTATAATATATAAAGAATCCATATTTAGATGTATCATGTATAATTTTATCCCTGCTTGAGTTCTCATTTCTAACTATTGTAATATGTCTCAATGGCAGCTTTTCCTAATTGTTGGTTAATGATTGAAAATACTGGCTGGGCATGGTGGTGCAGGTTTGTAATTCCAGTACTTGGGAGGCTGAAATAGGAGGATTGCAGGTTCATGGCCAGCCTCAGGTACTTAGTGAGGCCCTTCACAACTTAGTGAAACCCTGTTTCAAAATAAAAATAAAATAGGACTGGTACACAATATCTCCATCCTATCTTATTAAATAAAACTAAATTTTAGTTTAAACAAATTTATGCTAAAACTAAATTTTAGTTTAAATAAATTTATGTTCAAAAAAACTAAATTTTAGTGTAAATAAAGAGTTTATTTATCTGCTCAATCCTACAGTTTTCTTAAAGACACATTACTTAAAATGATCAGCATGGCTCTTTGTGATGTTCCCTTGTGTCCTCTCCCACTAGAATTTCAGTTATGGGCTCCATTCCTGTCTTAATTGCTTTTAAAAAATCACATTAAGTAAGAGAATCAATTATAAATGATAGAATAATATAGCTACTTAATCACATTTTCTGACCAACAGAAAGCAGTAGAAAAGGAGCCTTGCCTATATATCTCAATATTTTGAGAATTTATTTTTTAATTTCTTGACTAATTTCTGCCACTTTCTATGTAAATTGGTTTGAATCTGCCATCTTTATGCTGTATCAGGCTCACTTTATTAAATGCCACACTACATACACAAATGTACTTCTGGGTCAAGTACCTATGGTAAGTTACTGTCTCCTGTGTATGCTGAAGAATAGCCATCCAGAAATGTCCTGTATGATTCTGTTCCTGAGTCTGAAATTTAGGCATTGCAGTGTCCATGACTTAGGTTAAGACAATATCATTTAAGAAGGTTTTGGATCTATAAAACTGGATCACACAACTTATAGGAAGAACAGTTTTATTCACAATTCTGGAGATTTCTGAGGTTCAGTCTAGTGTCAGGCCAGGTTACACAGGAGGAGCTCAGGGCCTGGTGGCAAGAGGAAAGATGGGGAGAGAGAGAAAGTGCTTTGCTCTCACATCATGGAGGCTGGAAGCAAGAGAGAGCACAAGGGAATTCAAAGACACAAGCACAGCCTCCAAGGCCACAGCCCCAGTGGCCCTCCTCTTCAGCCACACCTCGCCTGCCTAGTTACCACCCAGGGAATCCACTGCAATGGAGTTATTGATGGATGAGATTACAATCCTCATTACCTTACTCTGAACATCAATACATGAGCACTTTTGGGGGACATTCTATATTTAAATCAGAACATATATTAAGTCAATAAAAGGCATCACACTTCAGTATGAGGCAGACAGTTTTTTATCCAATGACAATAATATGAAGCCAAAAGCAAAATTACGCAAATGTGTTTCACAGAATGATAATTATCTAGCGTATTAAAGTTGTTTCCATGGGCAGTTAAGTTTGAAAAACTCTGATTTAAATAAAGTCAATCAGTTGTCCTTTACTTTAGAACTTTTCAAGAGCTTTTTATACTATGCTATGTGTGGAGGATCTCCAAATCTAGAAAAAAATTTGAGGTGTTATCCTAGTTAAAAAAGATATTTCTAATACTTTTTGGAATGCTGGCCATTAATTTGGAACATCACCATTACAAATCAATGAGTAGTAAAAATGCCTGTGGTTGACAATTAGAAAAGATTTGGAAGATGAATTAAGCTTTTCTTCAGAGAAAATTTGATATTTTTATGTCAAAGATTTTCTAGGCATTTATTGAAGATAAAAATTTATAAAAAGATCTCATTCTGGCCATTGAATGGGAACTGACTTGAGAATCAGGTATACATTTAATCAGAAAAGTTTATAATCTAAAATGTTAGCACTTTGAAAGATAATATTTCTTGAATGGATCATGAAGTATCTGATGATGTGATTCTACTTCGTTTAATTATAGTGTCACCAACATCTGTGCCTGTCATGAAAAAAATATTTATACTGGTGCTTCCAAAAGAATGAAGCCACAATTTAACGATATTGTTTTCTATATAAAATGATAATTTTTTTTCCATTTTATTTACTATTCTAATTCTTTTTCATTATTAATCATACTGGTTAATAGATACATTGCAGCTGGGCATGGTGGCATATACCTGTAATCTCAGTATTTGGGAAGCTGACACAGGAAGATTGCAGGTTTGAGGACAGCCTCAGCAATGTACCAAGACTCAGAAACATAGTGAGATATTGTTTCATTTTTTATTTTAAATTTATTTTTTATTGTAGTAATTCATGCAATGTAGCATACATCTTTGTTAAGTACAAGTTGTTAAAAACATATTTGGAAACAATTCTCATTTGACCGCTTCCCCAATTCCCACCCCATTCCCTCCCCCTCCCTCCCCCTCAGGTTCACTTCAGTGAGTGACCTTGATATGATTGTGTAAGTACATCATGTGCCTTAGGGTGTCCCTCTGCCCCATGCATCCACTACAATTAAATCAACTTCTTTGCTTATCGAGAATCTCTCCTTTTCATCTGGAGACCCTCCTATGCCCCATCTTCTCCCTAGCATCCGCATATTAGGGAGAACATATGCTTCTTTACTCTTTGTGACTGACTAATCTCACTTAACATAATGTTTTCCAGATGCATCCATTTCCTTGCAAAGAACATGATTTTGTTCTTCTTTATGGCTGAGTAAAATTCCATTGTGTACATATCCCATAGTTTTGTAATCCATTCATCTGTGGATGGACATCTTGGCTGCTTCCATAGTTTGGCTATTGTGAATTGAGCTGCTATAAACATAGATACACATGCATCAGTCTGATAGTTTGGTTTCCATTCTTTTGGGGATATACCCAGTAGTGGTATTGCTGGGTCATATGGTAGGTTCACTCCCATTCGTCTGAGGATCCTCCATACTGTTTTCCACAGTGGTTGCACAAGTTTGCAATCCCACCACAATGTATTAGGGTTCCCACTTCTCCACACCCTCGCCAGCAGGTGTTGTTGTTCGTGTTTTTTATGATAGCCATTCTGATTGGAGTTAGGTGAAATCTCAGGGTAGTTTTGATTTGCATCTCTCTGATTGCTAGTGATGTGGAACATTTCCTCATACATTTATTGGGCATTTGTATTTCTTCTTTTGTGAAGTGTCTATTTAGACCTTTTGCCCATTTTTTGATTGGGTTATTTGCTTTCTTAGTTGCGATTTTCTTGAGTTCTTTGTTCTAGATATTAGACCTCTATCTGAAGTGTAACTGGCAAAAATTTTCTCCCACTCTGTAGGCTCTCTGTTGAGGTTCTTGATAGTTTCCTTTGCTGTGCAGAAGCTCTACAGTTTAATGCAATCCCATGTATTGATCTTCCTTTGAGCTGCTTATGCTTTTGGGGTCTTGTTGAGAAAGTTTTTACCTGTGCCTATGTGTTCAAGTGTTGGTCCTATGCCCTCTTCAAGTAGCTGCAAGGTCTCCTGTCTGGCTTCCAGGGCCTTGATCCACCTTGAGTTGACTCTTGTGTAGGGTGAGAAAGTGGGGTTTATTTCCATTTTCCTGCATATGGTTAACCAGTTTTGCCAACACCATTTGTTAAAGAGGCTATCTTTTTTCCAGTGTATACTTTTGGCTCCTTTGTCAAAAATCAGTTGACTGTAAGTCTGTGGGTCTGTTTCTGAGTCTTCTATTCTGCTCCATTGGTCTATGTGTCTGTTTTTGTTCTAATACCATGCTGATTTTATTACTGTGGCTTTGTAGTAGAGTTCAAAATCAGGTATTGTGATGCCTCCTGCATGATTTTTATTGCTAAGAACTACTTTGGCTATCCTGGGCTTTTTGTTTTTCCAGATGAATTTAAGGACTAATTTTTCTATGTCTGTGAGGAGTAACCTTGGCAATTTCATGGTTATTGCATTTATTGCATTGAATTTGTAGATCAGTTTTGGGAGGATGGCCACAAAGTGAGCACTGGCAAATTCAAAAAATGCAACATAATTCCCTACATCTTTTCAGAATACAATGGAGTGAAACTAGAAATAAACTCCAGGAAGACCCAAAGTAACCAAGTAAGCACATGGAGACTGAACACCACACTGCTGAATGAAGAGTGGGTCATAGAAGAAGTAAGGGGAGAAGTTAAAACATTCCTAGAAACCGATGAAAATGGAGATACAACATATCAAAACCTCTGGGACACCCTGAAGGCAGTACTAAGAGGGAAATTTATAGCACTGAGTGCCCACAGAAGGAGAACAGAAAACCACCAATTAAATAACCTAATGACACAGCTCAAAGCCCTCAAAAAACAAGAACAATCTAGCCCCAAAGCATGGAGAAGACAGGAAATCATGAAAATCAGAGTGGAAATTAATGAATTAGAGAATAAAAAAACAATACAGAAGATCAACACAACTAAAAGCTGGTTCCTTGAAAAAATAAACAAGATAGATAAACCATTGGCCAATCTGACCAAAAGAAAGAGAGAAGCAACCCAAATTACCAAAATAAGAGACGAAAAAGGGGATATTACTACCGACAGTATGGAAATACAGAAGATAGTCAGAAATATTTTGAAAAACTGTACTCCAACAAAATGGAAAATCTAGAAGAAATTGACAACTTCCTAGACACATACAACCTCCCTAAACTGAGTCAAGAAGATATCGAAAACTTAAACTGACCAATAACAATCAAAGAAATAGAAAGAGCAATAAAGAGTTTACCATCAAACAAAAGCCCAGGACCAGATGGTTTTCCAAGTAAATTTTATAAAACATTTATAGAAGAGCTAATCCCAATACTCCTCAAGCTATTCCATGAAAGAGAAAGAGAAAGAAACAGGACCCTGTCAAACACATTCTATGAAGCCAACATCACACTGAGACCCTGTTTCAAAACCAAAAATATGAAGGGCTGGATGTCTATCTCAAAGGTAGAACAACCCTAGGTTCAAATCCAAGTAACACACAGCACGTGCACACACACACACACTGTGAGTATATAAATACTGAGACTTATGAGTTATACACAAATGAATCTGGAAGTTAACTTTGTGATATCTAAATATAAAAACATGAATGTGAAAAATGTTGCTATAAATATTATATGACTACTGCATGTCAAATGTAAAATGTGTAAATGTAAGAGATTAAAATTTTTGCAAACTTTCCATTCTTGAAAACTTCATTAGCTTGCTGAATAATTACATGAAAAACAAGTGATTCATCTATAAAGATACAGAGCCCAAGTATTTCTCACATTCATAGATCTAGGCTTTGTCTCCTATAATCTTTGCTAACTATTTCCTTCAAGGTTAAGGGAAGGACAAGAGAAATATGCTTGCTTTTCTGAGAAATGCATTAAAAAAACCTTCCTTCCTCCCTTCCTCCCTTCCTCTCTTCCTCCCTTCTTCCATTCTTCCCTTTTGTTTCTGTAAGTATACATATGACACATATCCTTGGTAATATATTTGAACACACAGAAGTATAAATAGAAGGAACCAAAAATTATCCATAGTCACATTAACTTGAGACAATTATTATTTTTCCCTTCTAATATTCATCTGAAGGAGTAAATTCTTCATACCTGCTGACTATAAGCTATTATTTGTGATTGCTGAAAAGCTAAGATGAAGGTAGACAGCAGAAGTGGGACCTGGATGAAAACTGGGTTCTTAGTTGATATTCAGACTTTCAGTAGTTCCATCAGTCAATGGATCCTTTTTATTTGTGTTAATTAAACCTTCCTGAGTTGGGGTTTTGTTGCTTGTACCTCATTCTCCTAGAATCCATGTGCTTTTTTCTCATCTTGAATGTCCCCTAAGTTTTGTCAGATCCATCATCAGTCAAGTGTTCTCCAATATTAGTGTACATCAGAATCACCTGGAGAGCTTATTAAACCATACATTGCTGAATGCAGCCCCAGAGTTTCTGATACAGTAGGTCTAGGGGGAGAATTTTCATTGTTAACAGCACTTTAGATAATTCCAGTACTGTTGATAATTCCAATACTGTTGGTCAAGGGACCACTTGTTGAGAATCACTAATTGATATCAGGATATTTAGAATAGAATTGGTACACTTTTAGTTGTCAAGATTTTGGAAAAATTTTCCTTCCTTCCTCCCTTCCTTCCTTCCTTCCTTCCTTCCTTCCTTCCTTCCTTCCTTCCTTCCTTCCTTCCTTTGTACTGAGTATTGAACTCAAGGGCATTCTACTTCTGAGCTAAATGCCCAGCCCAATTTTATTTTTTATTCTGAAACCAGATCTCACTAAGTTGCTGAGGGCCTCACTAAGTTGCTCAGGCTGCCACAAACCTGTGATCTTCCTGTCTCAACCTCCCAAATACTGGGACTACAAGTTTTGTCACTACACCCAGCTATAAAACACAACTTTTCTAATAATGGGATTTCCTCACTCAAAAAAAAAAAAAAACTTTATTTTAATCAGGGAGGGAAGAGGAAATATTCCTGTTTAGTTGTGAATTAAAAATAAAAAACAAAAACTCCTTATGAATTAACAATGTGTTGTTTGATATAAATACAAATGTAAGTCCAAGGACTCCTAGGTTAATAATCTTCTAATCTGATGATAGGGTATATTTGAAGTATAATGAATAATGGCTGGGAGTATCTGTATGTGTGGGTACTCAGTAGGGTCATGATTACCACTGGAACTCAAGGAATGAAAAATCTGGCTACTGAAGTGAGATGTAATTTAACATTTTATAATAATATAGTATAATAGTTATATAGTAATATGTTATATTCTCTCAGCTTATTCCCATTTTATCTCTCAACATCAATATGCCTACTCATTTTACATGTAGGAAACATACAGTTTAACTTATCCAATTTCTATCTCTTGGCTGTTTCAATAGCAAAGTTTTCAATAGCATTGCAAATTGTCTTTTTTTTGTAAAAAGAAAATAGGATATATAAACAAACTCTGAGATTATCTACTAAATGAGGAGAAAAATGCCACAATTTCGGTAAGGATGTTTGTATATTGCTATTCTATAGATCTGAAAAAAGCAAAATGTAAGACAAAAACAGCTTGGATTCACCTTTCAAGAGATGGGGACAGTTCTGTTTCTTATTGTTCCCCGTAGATTCTTTGATGACCTTCAGTTCTATTCCTTTACTTTTTATAAACAGCTTCAAAACACACTCTTCACAAAAAGTAGTCTGAGTAGTACTGAAAATATACAAGTTACATCACAGTAAGCAAATTATCTGGACCTGAGATTTACTGCCATGTTCTGTCTGTGGAAAAGAAACTATTGTTGGTTTTGACAGATTAGCTGACCCTCTGCAAAATTCAAATTCAAACTCTGCATTTGAAATCCAAAGGAGTTCTCCAAACATTAATCACTGAGGTTAGATGAAGACTTGGTTCATCAGTATTCAGCACTTTGCTTTTAGATGAAACCAGGGGTGGGGAACCTCCTGGCTGGAGAGGAAATAGAATCTTATCTGAGACTGGGACTCACATCATTTTCTCATACCCAACCCCCATTGATGTCAATCTAGTCATGCTTCTTATTGGGAAGAATTTTGATGCATGATAAAATGCTGAATTTCACTCATAATATTACAAGTGGATTGAGGCATATCATGATGAGTTTAATGTCTTTAGTTCACAAAGAATACTTAGATTTTTGCAAGTACTTTAAATGTTATTGACCTAGTTAATTTTACTTTTTTAAAAAATATTCTAAAACAGATATGTATATGTGTGAGTAAGTATGTGTGTGTGGATAGAGAGAAACTCAGAAAGGGCACACAATATTATTCCAGTTCTGCATTTAAGGTTTCAAATGATGAGCTTCAAACATTCTTATTAAGTAAGTAATATGTATTATGACTAGTTTACTGAAAAGAATAGCCCCAAGTTCTTAAAATTTGCTTCATATATGGTTATTTTACCTCTATCTCCTCTTTTTTAGTAACTTAATATGGTGAATAATACTAGTAATAAAATTATTTAATGTATTTAACACTGAGTATTCACTCTTGGCCAATGCAAGTTTTATATGCATTATCACCTTGTATCTAGTGTGACCTGATAAGCAAGGTGATATTATCATCCTAATTTTTATCAGTGAGCAAACAGAAGTCTGGAACAGTTAAAAAAATTCCACACCACACACCCAAAAGGCTAGACATAGGAAATCAAATGCAGGTCAAATAAAATATCATAAGCATGCTGCATTAATTTGCACCAAGGAATCCTGCTGTCCTTTTCTATTCACCGCCTACTGGAGCAGGATCATATGTATTGGCATGCAAATCACATGTCTCAAAGCATCATCAGCAAAAAAAGGCATAGTTAAAAACAGCCACGCATTGATGTGTTATGTGATTTTATTAGGAACCATGCATAAATGCATTCTGTGATTACAAAAGACTTCAGCTAATGTAAGTAACTGTGCTGTCTAGTAATTTTAATTAATTTTTTATTTTTGTTTTTCTCAAATACAATTCTGTCTTGCCTATTAAACTATTAAATTGCTTTTTTGGTTTTACATATTCTTGGTTTTTGTTTTTATTTATTAATTGGTGCATTGTAATCATACATTTTTGTTAGGTACAAGTTAATAAAGACATACATACACACATTTTTCATTTAACACCTTCCCCAATTCCCTCCCCACTCCCTCTCCCTCCCTCTCTCTCAAGTTCAGTTTAGTGATTGACTTTGATATATTTGTGAAAGTACATCATGTGTAATAGGGTGTTCCCCTCCCGTCCCCTCCCATCCATCACCTTCAGTTAAGTCAACTTCTTTGCTTATCTAGGGTTTCTCCTTTTACATCTGGAGTCTCTATTATGCCCCACCTTCTCCCTAGCATCCGCATATTAGGGAGAACATATGCTTTTTTACCCTTTGTAGCTGACTCACTTAACATAATCTTTTCCAGTTGCATCCATTTCCCTGCATATAACATGATTTTGTTCTTCTTTATGGCTGAGTAAAATTCCATTGTATACATATCCCATAATTTTGAAATCCATTCATCTGTCAGTGGACATCTTGGCTATATCCATAGTTTGGCAATTGTGTATTGTGCAACTATAAATATAGATACACATACATCAGTCTGAAAGTTTGTTTTCCATTCTTTTGGGTAGATACCCATAAGTGATATTGCTGGATCATATGGTAGGTTCATTCCCATTTGTCTGAGGATCCTCCATACTCTTTTCCAAAGTGGTTGCACTAATTTGCAATCCCACCAATGTATTAGGGTTCCCACTTCTCTTCACCCTCTCCAGTATTTGTTGTTGTTCATGTTTTTTACGATTGCCATTCTGATTGGAGTTAGGTGAAATCTCAAGGTAGTTTTGATTTGCATCTCTCTGACTGCTAATGATGTAGAACACTTCCTCATACATTTATTGGCCATTTTTATTTCTTCTTTTGTGAAGTGTCTATTTATATCCTTTGCTTATTTTTTGATTGGGTTGTTTGTTTTCTTAGCTGTGAGTTTCTTGAGTTCTCTGTATATCCTAGATAGTAGTCCTCTATCAGAAGAGTATCTGGCAAAAATTTTCTCCCACTCTGTGGGTTCCCTGTTGAGGTTCTTGATAGTTTCCTTTGCTGCACAGAAGCTCTTCAGTTTAATGCAATCCCATGTATTGATCTTCCTTTGAGTTGCTTGTGTTTTGGGGGTCTTGTTGAGAAAGTTTTTACCTGTGCCTTTTTGTTGAAGTGTTGGGCCTATGCCCTCTTCAAGTAGCTGCAAGGTCTCTGGCCTGACTTCCAGGTCTTTGAATCCAACTTGAGTTGACTCTTGTGCAGGGTGAGAAAGTGGGGTTTATTTCCATTTTCCTACATATGGTTAACCAGTTTTGCCAACACCATTTGTTAAAGAAGCTATCTTTTTTTCCAGTGTATGTTTTTGGCTCCTTTGTCAAAAATCAATTGACTATAAGCAGGTGGGTCTGTTTCTGAGTCTTCTATACTGCTCCATTGGTCTATGTGTCTGTTTTTGTGCCAGTACCATGCTGTTTTTATTACTGTGGCTTTGTAGTAGAGTTTGAAGTCAGGTACTGTGATACCTCATGCATGTTTATAGTTGCTAAGAACTATTTTGTCTATTCTGGGTTTCTGTGGTTCCAAATGAACTTAATGACTGAATTTTCTTTCTGGGAGGAGTGACCTTGGTAATTTCATGGGCATTGCATTGAATCTGTAGATTGCTTTTGAGAGGGTGGCCATTTTGATGATATTTATTCTGACTGTCCAAGAGCATGGAAGATACTTCCATCTTCTAAGGTCTTCATCAATTTCATTTTTCAACTTTTTATAGTTTCCCTTATAGAGGTCTTTTACCTCTATGGTTAGGCTTATCCCTAAGTATTTTATTTTTGGGGGTGCTATTGTGAATGGAATTGTTTTCTGGATTTCTTTTTCAGTGGATTTATGGTTGGCATACAGGAAAGCTTCTGATTTTTTAAGATTGATTTTGTATGCAGACACTTTGCTGAATTTGTTGATCTGTTCTATAAGTTTTTTGGTTGACTTTGTTGGGTCATCTTAGTATCATGTCATCTGCAAAAATGGATAGTTTTAGTTCTTCTTTCCCTATATTTACCCCATTTGATTTCCTTCTCTTGCCTTATTGCTCTGACTAGAGTCTCAAGTACTATATTGAACAAAAGAGGTGATAATGGACATCCTTGTCTTGTTCCTGTTTTTAGTGGGAACTCTTGCAGTTTTTCTCCATTTCATATGATGTTGGCCATGGTCCTATTGTATTTATGATGTTGAGGTATATTCCTTCTATTCTGATTCTCTGAAGTGTCTTTAGCATGAATGGGTGTTGGATCTTTTCAAGTGCTTTTTCAGCTCAATTGAGATGATCATGTAATTTTTTTATTTGAGTCTGTTTATCTGGTGAATTACATGGATTGTTTTTCATATATTGAACCAGTCTTGCATCACTGGGATGAACCTGACTTGGTCATGGTGTATAATTTTCTTGATGTAGTTTTGAATGCACATTTCTAGTATTTTCTTTAGCAGTTTTGCATCTAAGTTCATCAATGATATGGGCCTATTGTTTTCTTTTCTTGAGCTGTCTTTATTTGGCTTTGGTATTAATGTGATGTTGGCTTCATAGAATGTGTTTGGGAGGGTCCTTTTCTTTCTATTTCATGGAATAATTTGAGGAGTATTAGGATTAGCTCTTCTATAAATGTTTTATAAAATTCACTTGGAAAACCATCTGGCCCTTGGCTTTTGTTTGATGGTAAACTCTTTATTGCTGTTTCTCTTTGATTGCTATTGCTTGGTTTAAGTTTTCTATATCTTCTTGACTCAATTTAGGAAGATTGTATGTGTCTATAACTTTGCCAATTTCTTCTAGGTTTTCCATTTTGTTGGTGTATAGTTTTTCAAAATAGTTTCTGATGATCCTCTGTATTTCCACACTGTCGGTGGGAATATCATCTTTTTCATCTCTTATTTTGGTAATTTGGGTTGATTTTCTCTCTCTTTTTGTCAGGTTGGCAAATGGTTTATCTATCTTGATTATTTTTTCAAGAAACCAGGTTTGGTTTTGTTGATTTTCTGTATTGTTTTTTTTCTTATTCTCTACCTAATTGCTGCTCTGATTTTCATAATTTCCTGTCTTCTACTAGCTTTGAAGTTAGACTTTTCTTGTTTTTCAAGTGCTTTGAGCACTTGTTGTGTCACTGTTTTCATTGATTTCTAGGAATTTTTTTTTTTAATTTCTCCCCTTACTTCTTCTATGACCCATTCCTTATTCAGCAGTGTGGTGTTCAGTCTCCATGTTTTTACATGGTTACTCTGGGTCTTCTTAGAGTTGGTTTCTAGTTTCACTCCATTGTGGTCTGAAAAGATGCAGGGAATTATGTCACATTTTTTGAATTTGCCAATGCTCACTTTGTGGCCCAGACTGTGGACTATTTGGAGAAGGCTACATATGAAGCTAAGAAAAATGTGAATTCAGCTGTAGTTGGGTGAAAGAGTCTATATGTGTCTAATAGGTCCATTTGATTTATGGTATTCTTTATGTCTGAAGCGTCTTTACTGAACTTTTGTTTAGAAGATCAGTCTAGTGTTGTGAAAGGAGTATTGAAGTCTTCCAATATTAGTGTATTGGTATCTATGTGTGTCTTTATATCATGCAGAGTTTGTTTTATAAAAGTAGCTGCACCTATGTTTGGGGCATAGATGTTGATAGTTGTTATTTCCTCTTGCTGGATTGTTCCTTTTACTAGTAAAAAATGACCTGCTTTGTGTCTTCTGATAAGCTTAGGCTTGAAGTCTAATTTATCTGATATCATGGTTACTACTCCTGCTTGTCTTTGAGATCCATTAGCATAGATTATCTTTCTGCAGCCCTTCACCTTTAGTTTGTGGGAATCTTTGCTTGTAAGGTGTGTTTCTTGAATGCAGCATATAGATGGATTCTGGGTTTTAATCCATTTTACCACCTTGTGCCTTTTTCTTGGGGAATTGAGACCATTTATATTCAATGTGATTACTAAGAGATGATTTTTAATTCCTAACATTTTGAGTTTTGACTTTTGTTTTCGGTGGTGTTTTTTCCTTCTTTGCTTTCCTTTGTTTGCTTCCTGGAAATGGTTTACAACAATAGGAATAATTTCAAGTTTTTATGCTTTGTTTGCAATTACATTTTCTTTTTATTCTTTCATTAAAATATACTTTTGAATGTCTCTATGTGATACAGGAGTTTGAACCCAGGGACATTCTACCTCTGAGCTACATTTTCAGCCCATTTTGTTTTATTATTTGGAATCAGGGTCTCTCTGAGTTGCTGGAAGTCACTAAATTGCTGAGGCTGGCTTCAAACCTCAGCCTCCTAGGTACTGGGATTACAAGCATGTGCCACAATGATTGGCTTAAATATACTTTTATTGGTGCATTGTACCCATACATCGTATTGAGGGTTAGTGTGATCGAAGCATACATGCACAGAGCACTGTTGCATTCCCCTCCAAATCCTGCCCTGCTTCCTTCTCCTCATTTGTAATATTGAAATTGGAATTGATAGCTTCACAAATGTACATAGGACTGTTTGAACTGTTTCCTTTCCCCTTTCTCATCCCCTTCTCCCTCCCCAGTCTCTTTCTGCTATTCTCCTTGTCTCTCTTAATTTATTTGAAGTCTCTTTTGTTTTCCCATTTCTTTCTAGCTTCCATATATGAGAGAAAACATATGACCCTTCACTTTCTGAGACTGGTTAATTTCACTTAGCATAATATTTTCTAGTTCCGTCTTCTTTGATTTCTTTATTCAATGTTTTATAGTTTTCCTTGTAGAGGTTTTTTACCTCCTTGGTTAGGTTTATTCCTAAGTATTCTATTTTGGGGGGTGATATCATGAGTGGAATTGTTTTCTGGATTTATTTTTAAGCAGATTTATGGTTGGCATACAGGTAAACCTGATTTTTTAAGATTGATTTTGTATCTAAAAACTGCTGAATTTGTTGATCAGTTCTATTAACCTTCTGATTGAGTTTATTGGGTCTTCTAAGTATAGTATCATGTTGCCTGCAAATAGGGATAATTTTAGTTCTTTTCTTCCTATTTGTGCTCCTTTGATTTCCTTCTCTTGCCTTATTGGTCTGGCTAGAGTCTCAAGTACTTTACTGAACAGAGTGGTGATAATGAGCATCCTTGTTTTATTTTTGTTTTTAGTGGGAACTCTCACATTTTTTCCCCATGTAATATGATGTTGGCTGTGGGCCTATTATATATTGTCTTTATGATGTTGAGGTATGTTTCTTCTATTCTGATTATCTGCAGTACTTTTAGCATGAATGGGTGTTGGATTTATCAAATGCTTTTTAAGCATCTATTGAGATAGTCTTGTGATTTTGTTTTTGTTTTTGTTTTTTATTCTGTTTACATGATGACTTGCACGGATTGTTTTTTGTATATTGAAGCAACCTTACATCCCTGGGATGAACCCAACTTGATCATGGTGTATAATTTCTTGGTGTGGTTTTGAATGTCCATTGCTAGTATTTTGTTTAGCAATTTTGTTTCTAAGTTATCAATGATATAGGCCTATAGTTTTCTTTTCTTGAGCTGTCATTATTTAGCTTTGGTAGTAATGTGATATTGGCTTCATAGAATGTTTTTGGGAGAGTCCCATTTCTAATTCCAACCATTTTGCTTCAAATAACATAATTTTGTTCTTCTTTATGCCAGAGTAAAATATTATTGTATTCTTTATGGCAGAGTAAAATACACAGTTTTATAACCCATTCATCTGTTGATGGACACCTAAGCTGGTACCATAATTTTGTTATTGTGAATTGTGTTGCTTTAAAATAGATATTCATGTATCACTATAATATTCTGACTTCAATATATTTAGAAAAATAACCAGCAGTCGTATAGCTAGGTCATGTGGAGGTTCCATACCTAGTTTTCTGAGGAACTTCCAAACTGAGCTCTATCATGGCTATATTTATTTGCAATCCCACCAATAATGTACATAAGGGTTCATTTTTGTTTTGTTTTGTTTTATTTTTGTGTCTTTAAAACCCTATATGTTCTTTTTTTCCATTGGCCCATTGTAAGCATACATGTTAATGAGATACAAGCTGGTAGAGGCATACATGCACACAATACTCACTTAACCCTTCCTCAATTCCCACTTCATTCCCTCCCCCCTCCCTCCTTTTCATGTTAGTGATTGGCTTTGATATGTTTTTGAAAGTCTATCATGTGCATTACAGTGTTTCCCCCACCTCCTCATCACCTTCAGTTAGGTCACCTTCTTTGATTATCTAAGGTTCTAAGGTTTCTCCTTCTTTGTCTAGAGTCACTGCTATGGCCCACTTTCTCCCTAGCTTCCACATATTAGGGAGAGAATCTGATTTTTTTTTTTTTTTTTTTACTTTTTGTGACTGACTAAGCTCACATAGCATAATGTTTTCCAGTTCCTTCTATTTCCCTGCAAATAACATAATTTTGTCCTTTATGGCTGAGTAAAATTCCATTGGGTACATAGCCCATTATAATCTATTCACCTGTTGATGCACTTCTCCCCACATCCTCAGAAGCATTTGTTATTATTTTATTATTTGTATTCTTGATGATTGCCATTTTTTTTTTCAGTACTGGGGATTGAACCCAGGGGCATTCTATTTCCAAGCTATAACCTCAGTCCTATTTTTTTTTTTATTCTTTATTTTGAAACATGATCTCATTAAGTTGAGGAAGGCCTCACTAAGTAGCTGAGGCTGGCCATGAACCAGATCCTCCCATCTCAGCCTCCCAAGTACTGGGATTACAAGTGTGTGCCACCACTCCTGGATGGTGATTGCCATTCTAACTGAAGTTAGGTGGAACTTCAATATAGTTTTAACTTGTATATCTCTTATTGCTAATGATGTTGGATATTTTTATATATTTATTGGCCATTTTTATTTATTTGAGAAGTGTCTCTTCAATCAACTGCCCATTTTTGATTGGGTTATTTGTATATTCTAGACATTAGTCTTCTATCAGAAGAGAAGCTGGTGGAAATTTTCTTCCATTCTGTAGGTTCATTTTTAGACTCTTGGTTGTTTCTTTTGCACAAAAGCTTCCTGAGCTTTGGGAGTCTTATTGAGGAAGTCTTTACCAGTGCTTATATGTTGGAGAGTTGATACTATTCCCTCTTCTAGTAATTTCAAGTCTCTGGTCAGATGTCTAGGCCTTTTTTATTTTTTTTCTTTTTGTGTTTTTATTGGTGCATTATGGTCTTGGAGGAAGAATGCCCCTGGGGTAAATAGGTCAATACCCAGTCTCTCTCTCTCTCTCTCTCTCTCATACACACACACACACACACACACACACACACAAACACACACACACTGTACCAAGAAAAAGTATTCCCTGGTTATACCTAAATTAGTATTAATTAACTTGGAAGATGGGCATTCTTGTCATCTTCAAATTAATGGAACTGTCTCATGCTGGTAAATAAAGAATTAAAGGCCAAAAACTGAAAATTCAGAAAGGAATGGTTTTGATTTCCATTTCCATGATGGCTAATGATGTTGAACATATTTTCATGTTATTTTATTAGTTATTTGTAAGTGCTCTTATAACCAGATACAACTCCCTTATCAGACATATG
The DNA here is from genome assembly GCA_004027655.1 of Graphiurus murinus. Classification (NCBI taxonomy): domain Eukaryota; kingdom Metazoa; phylum Chordata; class Mammalia; order Rodentia; family Gliridae; genus Graphiurus; species Graphiurus murinus. Next base: position 84,194 of record PVLC010002591.1, read on the forward strand.
ATTTACATGGATTTTTATCTTTCTGTAAGTTGTCATTTCACTTTACATATGTTACTTTCAACACAAAAGCATTTAATTTTGATAAGGTCCAATTTGTCTATCTTTTATATTTTTATGTCAAATTTAAGAAACTATATCTTATTCTAATGTCTAAAGATTTCCTCCAATATTTTCCTATAAAAGTTTTATAGTTATGGTGCTTATAATTTAGGACTTTGATGTATTGTGAGTTAGTTGTTATGATGTGGGGTAATGCTTCAATTTATTTATTTTTGAATATGGATAGTCAGTTGTCCATGTATCATGGATAACTGAGTATCTCTAAGTTACAGATACACTCATGAGAACTATCAAGATGCATATGTGAAACTTAGTTCTTCTTCAGATTCTGCTATACTAAATGCATAATTCATGGATTTTTGGCAATGATTCTGGAAGTACTGAAATGTCAATATATTAAAACAGGGTTCCTTTTTAAAGGATGAGAAAATCTTGTAATGACAAGAGTAAATCAAGTAGACTTGGTGGCATATGCCTATAATCCCAGTACTTAGGAGGGTAAGAGGATGATCACAGGTTTGAATATATCCTCAGCAACCTAGCAAGATACTATTTGAAGAAAAAAAAAAGGAGGGGGGACAGGGAATAGCTTGGAAGGAGAATGCCTCTGAGTTCAATTCCCAGTACTTCCCCCACCCAAAAAAAGAGTAAATCACAAGTCATGCCCAGTAATTGTGGATGATAGTTCTATATTTGAGATACAAATAGTTTAGAGTAATAGAGATTATAACTAAACAGATTTATGAGAAGAGGTTTACTCATAAGTGGATATTTTATTTCAGATTCAACTGTCAATGTAGAACTTTTACTCCTCAACTTCCAATCTTCTCTGCTAGAAGTATTTGATCATTATAAAAGGCAAATGGGTCTGGCATGGCACTATATCCCTATAGTTTAAACTGACATCCCCTTGGTAAATATATATGCTAGGCTGAAATCTGCTCCCTCCCCAAGATATGGACAACCTGACCATAGAACCTGTGAGTTTTACTTTAATATTACATAAGAGAACTTTCCAGATATTCTTAAAGGTCTTGCGATGAGAGGATTAATCTGAATATTTATTTGGGTGGGCTCTGAATGTGATCACAAGTACCATTTTTGAGGAAGGCAAAGGTAAATATGACAGAGAAAAGGAGAAAGCTATGTATCTTAGCATTCTTACTGCTATAATCTAAAAGACTGACCATACAACTTAGAGGAAAGTAGATTTATTTGCTCATTCTTTCCTTGGAGATTTTTTATTTTTTATTTTTTATTTTTTTTGCGGTACTGGGGGTTGAACTCCGGGGCATTCTATCTCCGAGCTATACCCCCAGCCCTATTTTTTATTCCTTATTTTGAAACCGGGTCTCACTATGTTGCGGAGTGCCTCACTTAGGTAGCTGAGGCTGGCCGAGAACCCGGATCCTCCGGTCTCAGCCTCCCGAATGCTGGGATTACAAGCGTGCGCCACCATGCCCAGCTCCTTGGAGATTTTTTAATTCAGTGCATTTGAAGCCAGGGACTGTGGATCTTGGGGCATGGTGATAGAAAGCAGAGAGGAAGAGAGCAAGGATTTGCTCCTTACATCATGGAGACCAGAAGCACAAGAGAGCAAGCAAGAAGAGCAAGCAAGGCTGCACCATAGAGACTCACTTTCTCTAGCCACACCCTACCAGCCCAGGCCACCACACAGACAAATCTATTACAATGGACTTATCCACTGTGAAAGTACAACCAAACCTCTCTTTCAACATTGCTGCCTTGTTTCCTTGAAGGTTAAAGGGGGCATTCTATTTTCAAACCATTATACTATGTGACCACAAAGGCAGAGATGGAGAGATTCCACCAGGAACTACATAGTGCCATAGCTGCCAGAAGATGGAGGAGGCAAGAAAAAGACTGACTGCTAGGTTGCAGTTCTATTAATGCCTTGATTTTGGCCTCTCAATACTGATTACAGACTTCTGGCTTTCAGAGATGTAAGAGGGTACATTCCTGTTTTTTTAAGCCACCAAATTTGTGGCAGTTTGTTGCAGAAGCAGAAATTAATACAGTAAAGAGGTGCCTTTGAGCAAATTCGGTAGACAAGATTAATATAGCAAAGGAATGACTTTGAGCAAAACTTCAAAGTTAGAAGTATTTGTTCTCATTTCCTTGTCTGCTCACTTTCCTGGTCATTGTCAGGAGAATCAATGCCTTTTGTTCTGTTTCTGGCTGCTCAGTACAATAAGAGTCAATAGCAGTAATAAAATGGTCTCTCCATGGCTCAGCTGCCACAGGCAAAAAAGTAACTGGTTCTCCCAACCTAGTTCAAGGAAGCAACTAAAGCATTTCCAGTGTCCCCTGTAAACAGATTGATTCTTACTTTTTTTTAATCAAGTCATATTGTTTGATATTTTATTCTGTACTCTTCAAGATTTTTCCACAAATCCTGTTGTCCCTGTGTTGAATTTCAATGGGAACTTTATTCTTGATGTAACACTTATCATCCAGATTCATTCCCAGCAGTGAGGTAATGGATATTAAAAGGGCTGGCAATGTTTTCTAAAATTGGCAGAATTCTTCTGGTTTACTAATTCAACTGGTGCACATTAAAATGAAGGGAAATTTCTCTGTTCATGGCCCATTCATCTGTTCCCAGATGTTTTTCTCTCACCATTGAAAAGGCTCCCAATAAACAGATCTTTTGAAGCATTTATAACTATAGTCTCTTCTCTGATTCTTTTACAAGTCACACTTACAAGGCCAAAAGACAATCTATGTAATACACACAGAAAATTTTACCACCTCCTCATCCATTGGTAATTCTTACATTAAGTGTCTGGACCATGACACCTTCTCATTTCAGATATCCCCATAAGATAACACGTGGGGGGAGATTCACTTTGGGCATATACTGATTTATGGATTAGAGGTATTTGTCATGAGTGGTTAGAATTATTCATAACATATCTAGTTATTGTTTTGAGGATCTTCAATCTCTAAGAGAATAAACCCAAGCTCACATTATAAAAAAGTAAAGAGGAAAAGACTCATACTGTTAGTTTGTTGTTTGGAAATTTTGCAGTTATCTTATGATAAAAAAAGTCATTTAGATATAAATATATTTACTTGATATATTAATGACATAGAGAATAGCTAATATTTAGGGATACTTAGAACATTCCTTCTACTTTATTAGAAATCAAACTCAGATTTTTAGATATCTCTAGAAATAGCTGAAAAGAGGAAAATACATTTTCAGGCAAGTATTATTTTTAACATATACTAATATGTTAATGCATCAAATATAATTTCCTCTACATACAGTTTTATCACATAGTCATTTAGTGCTTACTATATTTTGGGTATTGTTTCTTGGTGTTAAGAATACTGTAGTAACAACAGAGAGAAAATAAACATGTCTTCAGGAAGCTTGGACTTTAGGAAATGAAAAAAGACAACAAACAGATTGAATAAGTAGCATATTATGTTGAGTATTAATTTTTATGGGGAAAATGAGGCAGGGAAAGAAAAACAAAGTAGGATCTGAATGTCTTAGAGAAGATGACATATAAAAACATTTAGGTAAAAAATTAAGGAAGTGAGGGAATAAATAATATAAGTATAAGTAATATAAATATAAGTACATGGAGGTAGAGCATTCCAGGGAGAGGAAACATGAACTATAAAAACCTCAAGATGAGAATGTTGTATCCTGTGTCTTTAAAGAATGCTGCAGAGTAAAGAGCTGGGGTAGTGCTGGGCACAGTGTCTAATTCTGACCTCTTGGGTGGCTGAGGCAGGAGGTTCACAATTTCAAGGCTAGCCTAGGAATCCTTTCCTGAATGCTTTCCCAGTAACTGCCCCCCTACACACACACACACACACACACACACACACACACACACACACACACACACACTGTACTGGGGTAAAGGAGAAATTGTTGATAGGAAAGTAGGAGATGGCATCAGAAAGATAATGGCAGGTAAGACTGTGTATAGTCTTATAGTAAGGACGTGCTTTTATGCTGACTTAGCAGCTACTGGAGACTTGTCAGCAGTGGTGACATTGGTTTTAACAAGATAATCCTCATGTTGAGAAATGGCTCTAGGGGACAAGAAAATGAAGCACAGAGGTCCATTTCTGACTAGTATTAAGACAGATGTTTCTGCCACTGTGAAGACTCTTGGAAAGCAAAACTTCTCTAGCAGTGTGATAAAGGATGCAGAGCACTTTGTGATGAGCAAGCATCTGGTTCTCCAAGGGATGGGGAGATTGAGATGGATACCAGGATGTTGCATAACACACTGTTCTCTGAAGATGATGTTTTCTCATGATGATGTTAGCATTGGGATGAGGACATAGATAATCTGGAGAAGACAATTTTATGTAGAGGTTGCCGAACACTCATTCAAGAGTCAAAGGGGAATCAAATATTGGACTTTTTGAGCAGAAATGATTACATGCTAAGCATTTTCTCTTTAGTCAGGATGACAGCAATAGGTATTAAATAGCATAAAATTCAAGTGCACTAAAATCTTGGAAAATACTGAGGTTCCTAGTTATGCTAAAATTGGAGTTAAGCCCCTGGAAGTACCAGAAGTATTTATTTCAGATAATGCTTTGGCATTGCAAACTTTGTACAGTATTAATAGTTGGAGTTTTGTTCAAAAAAAAATCAGAGCTTAAAAGGCTATATATAATTCAAACAAACCATAAAAAAAAACTTTTTTTCATGCACTTGACATCAGTAGTAGAGAAATAGTAGTTGTGGCTTCTGACTACATAATAACACGATATTTTTTTTCATTGTGAATAAAAGGTTAGGTGTGGAGGTGCATGCCTATGATCCCAGTACTTGGAAGGCTGAGATGGGTTGCCTTAGCATCTTAGACTCTTAGCAACCTAGAAGACCCTGTTTCAAACAAAAACAAAACAAAAAAGAGTCTGTAATATGCCCCTGAGTTCAATCCCCAGTACCGCCCCCCCCCACACACAAAGTTGCAAATAAATGAACTAAAAATTCCTTTTCCTTTTGTCCCATAATAATGGTGAAAGATAGTAAAATTATGAAGGCATATCAGAGTCCAAATTTTATGACTTTTATGTTCTTTTAAAGTTACTTTGATTTAGTTTTCATAGTTGTGAGGTCATCTTCAAAAATTGATTAATCTTTGCAACTATGTCTTTATCTTTTCTGAAAACTGTCCTTCATGCGTTCTCAGAAAAAGTGTGAAGTTACTTTCATTTCCCAGTATTTATAGGTCAATTGTCTACCTCTGTTTCTTTGATTGCTCTACTTTTTTACCTGTGTTTATTCTTTTTCTCTTAATATATCTTTGAAAAATGTCAAGAACAAGGAAGTGATGTTGATGTGATGGCACAAATACTGGGTAGATGATTCTTGCTTTCTATTTGGGAAACAGCAATTTCTAAAAACTTGCTCATAAAACTACCTCCTATCTCTTTCAGCTTAGCTTTATGTAAATCAGCTATACCTAAACCAAAAATTTCAAATTATGTCTTAGGAAACAAGCTGTAATAAGTTATCTATAATTTTTATTGTTGATACTTTTATCATAGATTGAAAAGATAAATTTCAAATCCTGAATTCTATACATGGTAAACAAATGTTAAGCAAGCGATGGAACGGACATTTACTTAAGATAACTTTTAAGTAGTGGTAACTGTAAAGATTGTTCAATTCTATTGTATTGAATTTATCAAAGTAATTCACAAGGCCAGAAAGAGTCAAGGAGAAGCAGTATAGATTCATTTAATATTTGTTGAGTTAAACTATGTCTTCAGAACCATGTTATTTCTCTCCTTTTTTTTTCAATAGTACTTTCCCAGCTTATCCTACAGATTCATATATGATACTACTTTCTTCCATTTTCCTGAGTGACTAACCCATTTGTTTTATTTATTTCCTATTTCCTTCTACATAAAGGATAGGGCTACTATTTGCATCCCTTATTGTATGCAAATTGATTCCTAAATGAAGGTGGCCCCATCACAGATGAAACTCTAGTAAGTTTTAGTGATCACATTGAAAAGGTCCTACAAGGCTTTAAGCTAAGGATTCATAGAAATGAGGAGATGGAAATAGGTACAGGTTGTATTTATTATTATTTGGCAATAGTTTCCTGAATAATAATGAGAATAAATAATTGACAGATTTTTTTTAAAGAGATCAACTCCATCTTATGAAGAATTCATTTTGTTTGAGGTAAGTAAAAATTGCTTTTAGTATAATTTCAGTTTGCAGTAATCTGAAAGTCATTTTTAAGAATAAAGTATATAAAAATGAATGTGAATACTAGGTTTTCTGGAAATAACTCTTTTCCTGTTGGGCAAATATTTCACCTAATTTTGAGTGCATATCCTAGAACCATTCATTTTAATTCCAGAACACCATTCAAACAAAGATCAGCATTGAAATATGCTTTTGTTTCTGTACTTACAAGTATTTATGGACTAGGGGTTAAGAGATTGTCCCTTGGGGAGGAAAAATGAATGAGTTCTGAATTGTACACTTTACTAGCTATAGGAAAAGTGACATGATCTTTTTCTCCATCTATAAGATGTAAATAATTAATGACAATTTCCAAGAGAGTACTTAATGATTTTAAGTAACACAATAGTGAAAACAACCTACCCGAGTGTCTACCACAGAGTATATATTTGTTACTATAGTTTTCTTCATATATTTTCTTTACAGATTTGTCCTGAACAATAGAGCAAAGAATACTTATTCAATTTTATAGGAGTGATGCTAGATTATGTGTTGGAGGGAGATACTACTTCCCTTTAAATATTTGACAGAGGAAACAGTTTTTCTTTATATTACTTAGAAAGTACTTATGGAGATAGCTATAGGGACATGAAATGAAGAGCATATTCTGCAGTTTGTATGCACACATTCCCAATTTTTTTTCTTAATTTATGTAACATATTTTGCTGTTTACAATTTAAAAAAAACATTATTTTCAAAATAAAAGATTTCCAGTTTTGTATTTTTTCCTTTTATTATCTTAGAAAGGGGATAAAATACTTTGATAGTCATATTCTAATATTTTTATTTTCAATTTTATTAAAAGTACACATATTTTATTCAGAACTGTATAAAAACCTTGCTAATTGCTTTCAGTTTTCTTCAATGCTGTTACTAAAATGGGTGTATTTTCTCTACAAGTCTCAATCATTTTTTCAATATTTCATATTACTGTTTTGCAACTTAATTAAACATACTTCAAACATATTTTTATTTAACAAGATATCCTGTTAAGTATTTAAGTAAGCACATTAATAAGTACTCAAGTGTGATTATTACCTTCAAATAATTTTTAAATCATTAATAGTTAATAAAGACAGCAAAATCCAAAATAACTTGTATAGTATTTGTAAACTTTTAGAAAGAAACTACATGAAGTAAAGTACAGTATGTGTACCATTTAAGACATGTAAATAATCCAAGACTTAGAGATATGAAGTATTTGCCCAATTTTCAGTAACTTATAAAGATGTACATGAGCCAAGAACCTGGGTATTTTGAATCCTAGTTTAAAATTCTTGTAATATAATATTTCTAGTTCACACAATTATTGGGATAACTTTCTTAATTTATTTTCTTTTAGAGTCCATATAGTCGAATGACCTGACTTTATTACATGCTTATTTACTGGAAGATTTAGCTTGGATTTGATTTGTTTGACCTTATATATTATGTATTTGATGAAATAGTAACTAATTTTAACCATCAGTTTTAAAGGCAATATAATATTCTTGTAAGCATATATACCAGAACTGCCAAAATATTTTTCTATTTTGAAAATTTTAACACCTTTTAGTTTTTCTTGATATATTTGTGAAAGTACATTGTTTGCATTAGGGTGTTCCCCCCACCCCCTTCCATTCCCTTCGGTTAAGTTAACTTCTTTGCTTATCGAGGGTCTCTCCTTTTTCATCTTGAGAACCTCTTATGCCCCGTCTTCTCCCTAGCATCTGCATATTAGGGAGAACATATGCTTTTTTACTTTGTGACTGGCTAATCTAACTTAACATAATGTTTTCCAGTTACATTAATTTCCCAGCAAATAACATGATTTTGTTCTTCTTTATGGTTGAGTAAAATTCCATTGTGTACATATCCCATAGTTTTGTAATCCATTCTTCTGTTGATGGACATCTTGGTTGCTTCCATAGTTTGGCAATTATGAATTGTGCAGCTATAAACATAGATAAACATGTGTCAGTCTGATACTTTGGTTTCCATTCATTAGGTAGATACCCAGAAGTGGTATTGCTGGATCATATGGTAGGAACATTCCCATTCATCTGAGGATCCTCCATACAGTTTTCCAAAGTGGTTGCACTAATTTGCAATCCCACCAACAATGTATTAGGGTTCCCACTTCTCCACACCCTCACCAGCATTTGTTGTTTGTGTTCTGAATGATTGCCATTCTGATTGGAGTTAGGTGAAATCTTAGAGTAGTTTTGATTTGCATCTCTCTGACTGCTAATGATGTGGAACATTTCCTCATACATTTATTGACCATTTGTATTTCTTCTTTTGTGAAGTGTCTATTTAGATCCTTTGCTTATTTTTTGATTGGGTTGTTTGTTTTGTTAGCTGTGATTTTATTGTGTTCTCTGTATATCCTAGATATTAGACCTCTATCAGAAGAATAGCTGGCAAAAATTTTCTCCCACTCTGTGGGCTCTCTGTTGAGGTTCTTGATAGTTTCCTTTGCTGCACAGAAGCTCTTCAGTTTAATGCAATCCCATGTATTGATCTTTCTTGGAGTTGCTTGTGCTTTTGAGGTCTTGTTTAGAAAGTTTTTACCTGTGCCTATTTGTTGAAGTGTTGGGCCTATGCCCTCTTCAAGTAGCTGCAAGGTCTCTGGCCTAACTTCCAGGTCTTTGATCCGCTTTGAGTTGACTCTTGTGCAGGGTGAGAAAGTGGGGTTTATTTCCATTTTCCTGCATATGGTTAACCAGTTTTGCCAACACCATTTGTTAAAGAGGCTGTCTTTTTTTGAACCAGCCTTGCACCCCAGGGATGAACCCAACTTGCTCATGGTATATAACTTTCTTGATGTGGTTTTGAATGTGCATTGCTAGTATCTTGTTTAGCTGTTTTGCATCTATGTTCATCAATGATATAGGCCTATAGTTTTCTTTTCTTGAGCTGTCTTTATTTGGCTTCAGTATTAATGTGACGTTGGCCTCATACAATGTGTTTGGGAGGGTCCTTTTCTTTCTATTTCACAGAATAGTTTGAGGAGTATTGGGATTAGCTCTTCTATAAATGTTTTATAAAATTCACTTGGAAAACCATCTGGCCCTTGGCTTTTGTTTGATGGTAAACTTTTTATCGCTGTTTCTATCTCTTTGATTTCTATTGGTTGGTTTAAGTTTTCTGTATCTTCTTGACTAAATTTAGGAAGGTTATTTGTGTCTAGAAATTTTTCAATTTTTCTAGATTTTCCATTTTGTTGGAGTATAGTTTTTCAAAATAGTTTCTGATGATCCTCTGTATTTCCATACTGTCAGTGGTAATATCCCCTTTTTCATCTCTTATTTTTGGTAATTTGGGTTGATTCTGTCTTTCTTTTGGTTAAATTGGCCAATGGTTTATCTATCTTGTTTATTTTTTCAAGAAACCAGCTTTTGGGTTTCTTGATTTTCTGCATGATCTTTTTATTCTCTACTTCATTAATTTCTGCCCTGATTTTCATAATTTCCTGTCTTCTACTAGCCTTGGGGTTGGACTGTTCTTCTTTTTTGAGTGCTTTGAGCTGTATCATTAGGTTATTTATTTGGTGATTTTCTGTTCTTCTTATGTGGTCACTCAGTACTATAAATTTTCCTCTTAGTACTGGCTTCAAAGTGTTCCAGAGGTTTTGATATTTTGTATTTCTGTTTTTATTGGTTTCTAGGAATTTTGTAATTTCTCCCCTTACTTATTCTATGACCCAGTCCTCATTCAGCAATGTGATGTTCAGTCTCCATGTGTTTACATGGCTCCTTTGGGTCTTCTTTGAGTTTATTTCTAGTTTCACTCCATCGTGGTCTGAAAAGATGCAGGGAATTATGTTACATTTTTTTAAATTTGCCAGTGCTCACTTAGCAGCCCAGAATGTGGTCTATTTTGGAGAAGGTCCATGTGCAGCTGAGAAAAATGTGAATTCAGCTGTAGTTGGGTAAAAGAGTCTATATGTGTCTAATAGGTCCATTTGGTTTATGGTATTCTTTAGGTCTGAGGCGTCTCTACTGACCTTTTGTTTAGAAGATTGGTCTAGAGATGTGAGAGGAGTATTGAAGTCTCCCAGTATTAGTGTATTGGGATCTATGTGTGTCTTTATATCATGCAGAGTTTGTTTTATAAATGTGGCTGGACCTATGTTTGGGGAATAGATGTTGGTAATTGTTATTTCCTCTTGTTGTATTGTTCCTTTTTCTAGTAAAAAATGACCTGCTTTGTTTCTTCTGGTAAGTTTAGGCTTGAAGTCTAATTTACCTGATATCATAGTTGTTACTCCTGCTTGTCTTCGAGTTCCATTGTCATGGGTTGCCTTCCTCCAGCCCTTTACTTTAGTTTGTGGGAATCGTTGCTTGTAAGGTGTTTTTCTTGCAGGCAGCATATAGATGGATTCTGGGTTTTGATCCATTTTGCCACCTTGTGCCTTTTTATTGGGGAGTTGAGACCATTTATATTTAGTGTGATTATTGAGAGATGACTTTCAATTCCTAACATTGAGTTTTGACTTCTGTTTTCGGTGGTATTTTATTCTTCTTTTCTTAGTTGTTTGCTTCCTGGAAATTATTGTTTCTCTGGTTCTGATGTTTACTTGTTTTTTCTTCTTGGTAGTTAATATCTTTGAGTATTTTCTCTAGTGCTGGTTTGGAAGACATAAATTATTTCAGTTTCTGTTTGTCATGGAAGGTTTTTATATTCCCATCAATTTTGAGAGAGAGTTTTGCTGAGTAGGAGAATCTTGGCTGCAAGTTATTTTCTTTCAGAGTTTGGAATACGTTACTCCAGCCTCTCCTGGATTTCATGCCTTGATTTGGGAGGTCTGGAGTGATTCTGATTGGTTTGCCTCTAAATTTTACTTGGCCTTTTACTTTTGTTGCCTTTAGAATTCTCTTCTTAACCTCTACGTTAGTCAACTTGATTATTATGTGGCGTGGTGAACCTCTTCTTTGGTATTGTCTTGAGGGAGTTCTGTATGCTTCCTGTACCTGTGTGTCAACTTCTCTTTCTATGTTTGGAAAATTCTCTGATATTACTTCTTTGAAAAAATTGTTTATTCCCCTAAGTTTCAACTTCTAATCCCTTTTCTATGCCTATTATTCTTAGGTTTGCTCTTGTACAATTGGCCCAGATCTCTTTGATGTCCAATTCATACTGTTGATTTTTTTTTCTAAATTATGTATTATGGATTCATTTTTGGAATGGTCATCTTCTAAAAGTGATATTCTATTTTCATGTGGTCTAATCTACTGTTTATAGTTTGTATTGATGCCTACATTTCAGTTATTTCATCTTTCACTTCCTTCAATGCTTTCCTTTGGTTCCTTTTCATGTCGTCACATTATTTATTTGTTCCTTTATTTCTTTCCAACTCTCCCTCCATTCTTTCAAAAAATCCTGTATTGTTTCTAGTATTAAAGATCTGAATTGTTATTCTGGTAATCTCTGCCATTCTGGGTTGGTGAGATCTGTTATTGACAGGTTGTGGTGGCTCATTGTTTCTTTGCTATTTTTCCTTCCCATGTTTCCCCATGTTATTAAATTTATATCTTTGCTGCTCTTGCAGGTTTTCTCATCCAATCTCTGCAGTGGGGGTTTAGAGGTGTCTGCTGGTGTATACAGGGACAGGTTGTGTTCAGTGGTGAAGGTTGGGTGAGAAGTCACAGTGATGAATTCAAGTATAGAGTAAAGTAGATGGTATGGTCCAGTGGAATAGGAGTTTGAGTGTGTTGACATGATATATTGTAAAGATTAGAGATGGTAGATATATCGAGGGATTCTGGTAGTCAATATAGGTTTTTGAGTGTGGTAGTATGAGATGGTCTTGATATGAGACATGAGAAAAAGGAAAAGGAGAGGAGGAAAAGTGTTGAGGAGAGGAACATAGATGGGAGAGAGGGAGGGAAGCTTGTAAAAGGGATAAGGAGGGGATTCAACAATGTAAGCAAGAAATAACAAAGCAACCATTCATCCAGACAAACAAATAAATCAAGGCAATACAAAATGAAAACAGAGTAAAAACAGATAAAACATAACACCAAAAAAAAAAAAAAAACAAAGACCAAAAAAACAAACAAAAAAACCCCCAAACCAAAAAACAACATGAAACAAAAACAAAAACCCTGCTAGTTAGTAAGTACAGAGCTTAAATTTTCGAGTGTGTCTCTGGCATTTCTATTTGCTGTGAGTTCAGGTAGGGGCTTCCACTTTTGCCTCTCCCTCTACAAGCTTGTGTCTCTGAGCTCTCCATAGAGCCTGTCTGTGTCTCTCAACATGCCTTTGCTGGTGGTGGGAGGGCAGTCTAAATGCTGGGCATTTTCAGATGCCCTATGTGCACTGGGTTTTTCCCACACTTCCGTTCCTATCTAATCACTAGAAGGGCGGGTTACTGAGTCTGTCCTTTGTATAGGGTACCCCGCACACCAGGGGTGCAATCCAACTTACAGATCCCTGCTGCTCTGGCTCCGGTGGGAGGGGTGAGCTAGGTGCTGGCTTAAGATGGTTGTCCCAGGTATTCTTGCTCGCTGTTGATCCTGCTGATTACAGTGTGTAGTTCCATAGCTGCTTACTCCACCTCTGGTTGCTGAGGACACAGGAGGTTGATGGAGGTCTGAATAGCTAGCAGAATTATGGCTGGGAAAATGGTGGAATGCAAAATGGTGACCGCTGGTTTGTGGCGGGTGTGCCAGCTCCCTTGTTTTCCCTGGGTTCTGTTCAGCTGCTCTTGTTGCCTTGTTCTCTCTTCTGCCGCTTTGTTCCTCTTTCCTTCTGTCAAGAAGCTGCATTTGCAGCAGTTTTCATTCAAGCTCCACAGTGCAGTCGCTTGCTGTTCTGACTCTGGTGAGAGAGGTGCACTGGGGTGGTCCCACGGGGGCTTACTCTGGTCATCCCATGTGTTCTGGTAGCTGTGGAAGGTGCAGAATCTACCACCTGGGTAGGGTATTTTGTTCTGGAGTTGCTTACTCCACATCTTGTCACTGGATCCACAGTGGTGTTAGCAGACCCCAGCATCTGGCTGACTGCCACTGCTCATGGCCCAGCGCCGAGCCGCTGTGCGGTCACTCTTTTGCTCTCCCTGGTCTGGTTGGCTCTCTAATGACCTCAGTCTCTTTGGTTGTATTTCAAATTTCACTTTTTTGTTGTCTTTTTTTCTTCTGTTAAGAAGCTGCTTTTATGGCAGATTTGATTGGAGTTCTCAGTGCCTAAGGAGATGTGTTTCACTCAGATGCTATATTGGCCCCAAATTTCTGTTTTGAGAGTATTTGGGTGGGAACTGAGTATTGAAATTACACCATATTTGTTTTTAGGGAAGGACCATAGCTGTATATTCAGTGAAATACCTATTTCAGTGAAAAGTAAAAATAGCATAAGTTGCTGGAAACCACTATTACTTTTGTGGAATAAACTTTTTATTTTGGTTCATTCAGTGGCAAGTCACCAAAGCTTACTGAAGCTACAAAATAAAATAGGTTTACTGTAATGATACACATCAAGGTAATAACCAGAATCTCATGAAAATTTAAGGAAGATCATATTATGTGTGTCATAGATACTGAAGTTGCATGGTTGTCTCAAGTTTTACAGTAACAGATTAAAGTTTAATGGTAATGGTGCTACATTGAGGGGCCACTTTTCATCTTCATTGGTTAGAAGGAGTAGCTCTTGGGAGATGGACAGTAACAGTCATTTCCAATTGAAATTTAGCAGCTCTGTCTTTTTCAGTTTATCCTCAGTTAGAACACACATGGCCAAAGTGCTTCTTTGACTCACATAGTAATGGAGTTTGTGTCTTTAAATAAATGACTGATATTAAAAGAATATATAATCAAAGGTTTCTGAATAACTGTCTTTGAGGGATTCTTCTAGATATGGTTGAAATGACACAGCTTTGTGCTAAAGAAAGGAATTTTGAAAATATCCATTGCTGTATAAGAGAAAATGTCATTTGATAGACTGCTTTTCCATCTAAAAATGTATTCTCATACTTTTATTGGGGCGATGAAATTATACATCATAGTGAGATTCAAGGTAATACAAACACACATGCACATGTCACGTGTTACATATGACAGACTGTTTTTAATCCTCTTGTGTCTGGTGGGTGACCCTCACTTGTAATTTGGTCAAATTGTGATTCCTAAATTCAGTTTCTAAATAAAGGGTAAATTGGTACTATTTTATTTTAAACATGTTTTTAAATTTATATAAATGTGATAAAAGTATAAAATTCATTTAATGCCATATGCATATGACAAAAATCACCAGTAACTTTGCCTTCATATAGAACATTTTCCTTTTAGGTCTTTAGGCCTGCTGTGGTATTTATCTTACTGTGTTTTCTTTTAATTTTATTATTTACTTATTTATTTATTTATTATTGGTGCATTTTAATCATACATCTTTGTTAGGTACAAGCTGATAAAGGCATACATGCACACATCTCTTATTTAATCCTTCCCCAATTCCAGCTCCACTCCCTCCCTCTCTCTCCTTCTCAAGTTCAGTTTAGTGATTGACTTTGATATGTTCCTGAAAGTATCTCATGTGCATTAGGGTGTTTCCCTCCTGCCCCCATCTCCTTTAATTAAGTCACTTTTTTTTCTCATCTAAGGTTTCTCCTTCTTCATCTAGAGTCACTCTTATGTCCCACTTTCTCCTTTTCTTCTGCATATTAGGGAGCACATATGATTTTTTACTTTTTGTGACAGACTAATCTCACTTCACATAATGTTTTCTAGTTCCATCCACTTCCCTGCAAATGACATGATTTTTTTCTTTTTTATGGCTGAGTAAAATTCCATTGTGTACATATCCCATAGTTTTGTAATCCATTCATCTGTCGATGGACATCTTGGCTGGTTCCATAGTTTGGCAATTGTGAAATGTGCAGCTATAAACATAGATACACATGTATTGGTCTGATAGTTTGATTTCCATTCTTTTGGGTAGATACTCAGAAGTATTGCTGGATCATATGGTAGGTTTATTTCCATTTGTCTAATGATCCTCCATACTGTTTTCCAAAGTGGTTGCACTAATCTGCAATCCCACCAACAATATATTAAGGTTCCCACTTTTCCACAATCTTGCCAGGAATTGTTTTTGTTTGTGATGATTGTTATTTTAATTGGGGTTAGGTGACATCTCAAGGTAATTTGATTTGCATCTCTCTGATTGCTAATGATGTTGAACTTTGCCTTCATATAGAACATTTTCTTTAGGTCTTTAGGCCTGCTGTGGTGTTCATCTTACTGTGTTTTCTTCATATATATACTGGTTGTTGAACACAGAACCATTCTAACTATGAGCTATGCCTCTAGCTCTTTTTATTTTTTTTTATTTTGAAACAGAGTCTTGATAAGTTGCTGAGGGTCTCACTAAGTTGCTGAGCCTGGCTTTGAATCTATGATCCTCTTTTCCAATCTTTCCAAGCACTAGGATTACAGGCAGGTACCACAGTGCCCAACTTCTTATTCTGTCTCAAATGAAGCCTCTGGAATTTAAGTTGTAGATCACTAGAATGAGTGGAGTGGCAACAAAAAATGAAAAGGATGGGAAGATAATTAGGCTAAAATTATACCTGGTAAACAAGAACCTCCCAATGTTTTTTGAAGTTCACGACTTTGAAAGACCACATCATATAAAAAAATGAATGTTTCTCCTAAAATGAAAAACCAAGTATTTCAATTCCTTAAAACTAAAAGCTTCCTGAAATTTTCTATGAGTTTGAGTCTTCCTAGGCCCAGAAAACTGGCATTTAATAGCTTTTATTAATTCTTAAATGTTAGAGATGTGTGCATGTATGCCTTTACCAGCTTGTATCTAACAGAGATGTATGATTAAAACCACCAATAAAAAATAAACAAACAAAAAAAGCAAGCTTACTGTATCTTGAAAAATATCTTAAATATTTCAAGAGGTAAATGAAATCTCCCTTAAGTAAAGCATAATGTGGCTCTTTAAGCTCTTCTATTTTTCGAGATGAATGCAGATATACAATATTATCTTTATATTAAATGATTCCTTCTTTCCACTGTGCTTCAGTGCTCTCAGAGTTTGCTTTTCTGACAATGAGGATGCTGGAGGAGCAAGGTACATAAATCACTGCCTTGTTCTTTTCTAAACTATGCAAGTATGCCATTTATGCAGAAGGGCAAATGATTTAGATGATAAGATAGATCCATAGTCATTATTTTATTATTTAGTGATCTAGCCCTTTCTGGGAACCCATTCAAACACATATTCTCCATCTGTGTTCCCCAGAGTACCATCCTGGGTCCCCTAGAGCTGCCCATCAGAAGTAAATACTAATACCTCATGCTTTGACCCTGGGAAGCTATTGTCTTTCAAATTTCCCCTTAAACAGGATTGATTCTGTTTGCTTTGATAGTTATAAAAATATATTCTTACACTCATTCCCACTAAGAAGATTATGATCAAGAATGATATCACATGTTACCATGTAATGGAATTGAGGAATGTAATAGAATTGAGGAATCCTGAAGTGTAAGGAATCAAGCTCTGGTGGTTGTAATTTCAGGAACAATGTCAGACTTAGGTGGCAGAAACTGTCTTTCAATGGCTTTTCATAAATGTATTATAGAAACAAACTTGCTCAATTCCTGTCTAATAACTGGCCTTTATAAAATTTATGTTCTAGCTATGCTGATGAATGCTTAAAAACATGACTACAGCCCAGGAAAGTTGAGGGAAGGTAGGAAAGAGGAGATTATGATAGATTTTAAATAATTACATACAGGTGTTATAGCTTCTTTTGGCTTAAGAGAAATAATTTTAATAAATAAATCTTAATTTTCCCATGTTATGTGGAATACTATATCTGACAAAGTGTGTGTGTTTGGATGCATGCACTACTGCATAGGCTAAAATATAGAGTGGATGGAAAGTGAGATGATGTAGCTGCTTTTATTCAAGATACGAAATACGTTTGATAGGTTATTTTCCTTATATATTCATAGGTCATATTATATTGATATCATATGAAATATATAATCTCTATTTATCCACCCTTTTAATCTATCTGCCTGTTCATCTCTCTTTCTATCCAGCCAACCCCTACTAAGGTTTTTATGTAAAGTATAAGTCACCTTAACGACAATGAATCCAGAGTCCTCAGTCTCATCCTGAAGCTACTAGGGAGGTCAGGCACCGTAAACTACATCCCCAGAAGAAGGTGACATTTTCAGAATTGTGTGCTCTCACAATTGTGTCCTTTTAATAATCAACAATGAAAGTGTATGGTGAAATCAATAGGATACATTTTATTCTTTTTATAGATATCTATAGAAAAAGTTTAAACTATACATTTCAAAATATTCCATGTATAAGACTGGGATATTAGAAGCACGCTATGGTTAAAAAAATAAAAGTTATCAATCTCTTAAAAAAGAAGAGAGAAACTTACAGTACTGTAGTATAATATTCTACATAACAAGAAAATTCTGCTTACTTTTTTTTTTTTTTTCGGTACTAGGGATTGAACTCAGGGGCGTTCTACCTCCGAGCTACACCCCCAGCCCTATTTTTTATTCTTTATTTTGAAACCAGGTCTCACTAAGTTGCTGAGTGCCTCACTAAGTAGCTGAGGCTGGCTGTGAACCCGGATCCTCCGGTCTCAGCCTCCCGAATGCTGGGATTACAAGTGTGCGCCACCACGCCCAGCTTTCTGCTTACTTTTATTTGGCTACAAAGCTTTTGATATGCATTAATAACAACTTATACTTATTGATACTTAGGTGCTGTTCATGTATTATTATCTCAAGTAAAATTTCAACAGATGTTTCATTTTACAAATAAGAGAACTAGAATACAGGGTGGTATGTTTTCTAAGATCATATAGCCAATAATTAAAACAACACAGTCTTTGCTGCATGCCTACTGATAATAGAGCCCATGTCTACCCACTATGTGTGTGGCTGCCCTAATGAAGAAATGGAGAATGTCTTGTTGAACAGTTCTTTATCAACCACTCTAAGTTTAAAACAGAAATAAAAAATTTTATGAAACTTCCAAAGGAAAAATTTTAACCACATTTAGGTCCCGAAGGAAAAGCTGAAAGAAAAACTAAATAGAATATTAGTGCATTTCTGGTCCAATTAAATAACAGAATTATGTGAGAAAAACTGGGTTATCCTGAAATATATGCATATGAGAAGATGCTTATTTTGAATCAACTTAGTTGCCATCAAGTTGGAAACTTAACTATTAGTTTATTATACAAACGAAGTGTTTTGAATTTTCAATTATTGTAATAACTTTGTAGAACAATTTCCTTGTTGGAAGGCAATTTTGGGCTAAAGGAAACTCTTTAATCTCCAGTCCTTTTGCATATTGATCAGATCTTCAGTTGGCAAAATAAAGCCTGACATAGTTGTCCCACTTAGTTTTTGTCTCCAAATTTTAAAATCTGAATCTGTTTTGCTTCTGGAACATTTTTTGAATTTGCTTGTTGGTGAATGTGTATGTGTGCCTACATATGACTCTGGGTACATGGAACTCTGAGTTTTTATTTACTTTTGGTTATCTTGCTTCTAGGTAAATATTTTGAAGCTTGTGAAAGTAAGAAGAGATAAAACTTTAAAAAGAGTGGCATTGTGTGATGAGCTTATTTGTAGATGATGCCTTTTGAGTAGATAATGAGGTCAAGGATCCCCTAGCCTTAGGGGTAATATGACTGTGCTACTCTGGAGATAGTGTGGAGAAATGATTTGCTTTTTTTTTTTTCTGAGTTCCATCTATATCATCCATCAGTTGGGGAGAGAGGAGATTGATGTGAACAAGGTGATTTCTGAAGTCCCATTCTACTACAGAGTTCTATTATTTTTATATGGTTCTGCCTTCTAAAGTTAATTCCTTTTTAAAAAGTGAGAATTGAGGCTGTCTGCATCTGTAATGCTAATCTGTGAAACTAACAACCAAGGATGCCTTCATCACCAGGAAGATAAGATTATAAACCAGTAAAAGTCTTGTTTGCTGCAATAACTTACTAAAAAACAAGTTATTCAAACAATATGCTGCTTAAATAGTCCTCTTTTCAGGATAATAGTTGTTCATCAAGGCAAGCAACCTTGTTCTCAGGTCAGTAAACTTATTTATGCTTTCACCATTAGAGGCTAGTTTTCAAACCCTATACATACCTACATGTCACCTCTATCTTTTTAAAATCTACTAAAACTCTGTCCAGGTGGCACTGCCATTTATTGTAAAGCTAACTTTGCATGATTATCCAATTATTTATTTATCAAATTACTTGGGTGGTCATATTGGAGGATGACAGTCAAAATTGTTACTGTTTCTAAGTTACTTGAGTTTGAAAGATGAATATTGTGCTCAATGAAACATATATAATCCACACAGTGCTGCTGCAAACCTCTGGCTTCTTAGTTCTTATCCTATTGCTTTCTGGGTATTTACTAGCCTTAGGAACAAAATCTTTAATGGTTTTTACTAGTTCACCAAAAATGACTGAGATATGATATTTGAGATAATTGATTTTATATTAAGGTTAAAGAAATCATACATTGCTCAGGTGCTATAAGATTCCTGTCAATGCTGCTAATGAATATCAAGTCACCCAATTTATATTTTGTTATCACTTACATAAGCATCATTGTAAATCTCTTTCAAATATAATCTCTCCTTATCTTCATAAAGGACCATGAGGCAAATTCTGTAATTCTTACAACTTTACTAATGACAAAACTTGGAATCAAATTCTTTCCACAGGTAACACATAATATATAGCAGACCTGAAACTCATAACCAAGCTCTTCAGTTCTGGAGGGCACTTAACCATTACCTAATGCTGCTTAGTCTAGATGTGACCATATAAAACTTTTATTAGAAAGTTCTAGATACTAAAATCATTTTTCCTTCTTGTAGGTTATTATAGGAATTTAACTTTTAGTTCAGGAGAGTTTTATATTTAGTCATTTCCATACTGTCAAAGATACTACTTAATTCAAAAATAGTATCTACATAGATGCCTGAAATTCCACTGTTATTTTTTACTTAATTGTTGACTCCCTCAAATATCTTTATATGAAAATTTAAAAAATCTTTATATGAATGTTTGTGAGATAAATTTGTTCCATGTAATATAGCAAATGGAAGGTATTTATAGGAAAATGACCTAGAAAGAAAAGAAAATTATGCTTCTCTTTCATCACATTCCTGAGAACTTCCCCTATTCTTTGGCAGAATCCTGTACTTGACATTTTTTTTTCCAGTGCCTGACCCTCTACTTGTTCTTCCTAGTCAGTAGTGCATGAGCTTTGCAAACAGGCAGCAGAAAGCAAAGAACACACTAAGAGCCTGATCCCAGATCTCTCCTTCTGGATTTCAGATAAGTGATAATGAATTCATAGAGAGATAATAATGAATGGCCCAGCCCCTTCATCTGAGTCCACTTGGGTGCAAGTAGTCTACTCAGCAGGTGGATTTCTGGATAAATTTTAAGACATATTCAAACACTGTCTAGCAGGGATGTCTTCTACAGATCCTACACTATGTCTCCTTGGTTCTGCAGGATGAGGATCACCAGTAAATATTTAGTGGGCTATGGTACTTACTAGTGCAGTCTATGGGAGGGGGAGAATTACTGATGATCATAGTGATGCAGGAGAAATTACTTATTTGTCCTTCAACCATGCATGTGTTGGAATTTGTTAAGCTATTTTATCATATATCTTATTATGAGTAATCTTTCCCATTTAGACTTTTATTATTGTTGTTCCCTGTATTTGTTTTGTTTTGCTACTTTGTTTTTAAGAGAGTTAGAGAAAGGAGCAAGCAAGCAAAAAAAGCAAAAAATCTACTGATCCTCTTTTCTTTGCTCTTGCCTGCCTCATCTAGTTCACAGACAGCATTGGATGGAGTTTGTAATGTGTAATCCAGGCTGTGGCTTGCCCTACACTGCATGAAACTACATTCAGAGAGGTAACTGTTATCTCACTGACTTAATTATGGTCACATTAATCTTCTCTTTGCTAAATACGCTAAATTCTGGCTTGCTTCAGGGCCTCCACTGATACTTCTCCATGCATTTTCATCTTTCTTTCCTACCACTTCACCTGGTGAAATTCTCTCCCTCATTTTCCTGGACACTTTCCCATTGCCAGATGGCTCTTCATGCTGTACCAGGAACCTATTGACAACAAACCACCAACACATCAGACAAGATTTGTTTTTCTGTGTACTCTAGAAACAATTGAAGACCTCCAAATCCTGGAAAGGATATTTTCAAATACCACACAGGAATCTTTATCCTTGAAGGTAAAATAAATAATTTTAAATGGACTGAGTGACAACCACAACAGAGTCTTAAAAAATTGCACAGAGCACAGGAGAAATAAGTGGAAATACAGATAGAAATTGGAAAATTGATAAGCTTACACTCACTGTAGAAGGTAAAGATCCCTACTTATTTGTAGTTTGGTGCTATACAACATGAAAGGACTCCCTCACTTCCTCACACCTTGTCCCTTAAGAATTTTTCATATACAGTACTTAGAATGCAGACTTA
This sequence comes from Graphiurus murinus, assembly GCA_004027655.1. Classification (NCBI taxonomy): domain Eukaryota; kingdom Metazoa; phylum Chordata; class Mammalia; order Rodentia; family Gliridae; genus Graphiurus; species Graphiurus murinus. Next base: position 106,030 of record PVLC010002591.1, read on the forward strand.
AAACCTACTAAATGAATAGTAAAATGCATGGATTTGTATGTCCCTGAGTGTCATGGGGATGATAGAGAAAATTATTCCCATTCCATGATAATAACAAAATATTGCATGCCAGATATTCTGAAAGTTAAAAGCTATGAACTAGTATAGTAAGTTGTTAGGAGGATCCCAAATGTTAGCCTGGATAGTTTGGGCCAAAATCACATGCAGCTTCAGTTTCAAATTTGGCCTTAAAATACACCATTTTTGTTGTTCTGGTATATCCAGTAAAGACAGAAGAATTTTTAAAAATCACCCTTAGGTTTAGGAAGCCTGATATTTAAATGACAAGCCTTCAGGGTTATTTCGTACATCTCTAAACTTGTTCAAGGGAATGATAGTGTGCTCACATAGATTGGCATGGCACTTAAATAGCATTATTTAGAGATAAACATGCAATGTTTGTTCAGGTCACTGTCTTCAGGATATATGTTCTCTATTTGGATAAATATTTTAATACTTGGTGCATTATAGTCTCACATCATAGTGTAGTTCACAGTGATTGTGATGTACATGCACATGGCACTTGTCAGGTTCCCCCTTGACTCCCTTCCCATCCCCTCTTCCCTATACAGGGTATTGAGGTTGTAATTGGTATTCCCACATATGTATTAATGCCAATGGAAGTGATTCCTTCATTGATCCTCCCTCTATCCCCACCCTAAACCACCGCCCTGGCTCCACTGTGGTTTTTCCCCCATTATCTAAAGTCCCTCTAATATCCTGATTACTCTCCAATTTCCACATAGGAGAGAAAACATAGGCCTCTTGACTTTCTGTAGCTGGCTAATCTCACTTAACATAATGTTCCCCAGGCCCATCCATTTTCCTGCAAATGATATTATTTTATTCTTCTTGATTGCTAAGTAGAATTCTGTTGTGTGTATATTCCATAATTATAATCCATTCATCTGTTGATGGACATCTAGGTTGGTTCCATCATTTGGCTATTGTGAATTGTGCTGCTATAAAAATGGGTATTATTATAATACCCTGATTTCAGTCCCTTTGGAAAGATACCCAAGAGTGGTATAGCTGGATCATATGGTTAATACAGTCTCAATTTTTTTATAGTTCTTTATTTATTTTTTTAATTGGTGCATTATAATCATACATCTTTGTTAGGTACAAGCTGATAAAAGCATACATGCACATATTTTGCATTTAACCCTTCACAAATTCCCGCCGCACTCCCTCCCCCTCTCTCCTTCTCAAGTTCAGTGAATGTACATCATGTGCATTAGGGTGTCTTCCCTTCCCCCATCACCTTCAATTAAGTCAAATTCTTTGTTCACCTAAGGATTCTCCTTCATCATCTGCAGTCCCTCTTATGTCCCATTTTCTCCCTAGCTTCCACATATTAGAGAGAGCATATGCCTTTTTACTTTTTGTGACTTACTAATCTCACTTAAAATAATGTTTTCCAGTTCCATCCACTTCCCTACAAAGAACATGATTTTTTTTTCTTTATGGATGAGTAAAATTCCATTGTGTACATATCCAATAGTTTTGCAATCTATTCATCTGTTGTTGTACATTTGGATGATTTCATAGTTTAATTGTAAATTGAGCCAGATGTGGTGGTGCATGCTTGTAATACCAGTACTTGGGAGGCTGAGACCAGAGGATCCTGGTTCGCGGCCAGCCTCAGCTACTTAGTGAGGCCCTCCGTTACTTAGTGAGACCCTGTTTCAAAATAAAGAATAAAAAACAGGGCTGGGGATGTAGCTCAGAGGTAGAATGCTCCTGGGTCAAACTCTAGTACTACACACACACACATACACAAATGTAAATTGTGCGGTTATAAACATAGATACACATGCATCAGTCTGATAGTTTGATTTCCATTCATTTGGGTAGATACCAAGAAGTGGTATTGCTGGATCATATGGTAGGTTCATTCCCTTTCATCTAAGGATCCTCCATATTGTTTTCCAAAGTGGCTGCACTAATTTGCAATCCCACCAGCAAAGTATTAGGATTCCCACTTCTCCACATCCTCACCTGCATTTGTTGTTGTTTGTGTTCTTGATGGTTGCCATTCTGATTAGAGTTAGGTGAATCTCAGGATACTTTTGATTTGCATCCCTCTGATTGTTAATTATGTTGAACATATCCTCATACATTTTCTATTTTTTATTTTTTTGTGTGTGTGTGATACTGGGAATGGAACCCAGGGCATTCTATCTCTGAGCTACACCCCCAGCCCTATTTTTTATTCTTTATTTTGAAGTAGGGTCTCACTAAGTTGCGGGGTGCCTCACTAGGTAGCTGAGGCTGGCTGCGAACCCAGATCTTCCAGTCTCAGCCTCCCAAATGCTGGGATTACCAGCATGTGCCACCATGCCCAGCTCTCCTCATACATTTATTGACCATTTATATTTCTTCTTTTGTGAAGTGTCTATTTAGATCCTTTGCCCATTTTTTGATTGGGTTATTTGTTTTCTTAGCTGTGAGTTTCTTGAGTTCTCTGTATATCATAGATATTAGACCTCTATCAGAAGAGTAGCTGGCAAAAATTTTCTCCCACTCTGTGGGCTCTCTGTTGAGATTCTTGATAGTTTCCTTTGCTGCACAGAAGCTCCTTAGTTTAATGCAATACCATGTATTGATCTTCCTTTGAGTTGCTTGTGCTTTTGGAGTCTTGTTGAGAAAGTTTTTACCTGTGCCTATTTGTTGAAGTGTTGGGCCTATGCCCTCTTCAAGTAGCTGCAGGTCTCTGGCCTGACTTCCAGGTCTTTAATCCACCTTGAGTTCATTCTTGAGCAGGATGAGAAAGTGGGGTTTATTTTCATTTTCCTGAATATGGTTAAAGAGTTTTGTCAACACCATTTGTTGAAGAGGCTGTCTATTTTCCAGTGTATATTTTTGGCTCCTTTGTCAAAAATCAATTGAATGTAAGTGTGTGGGTTTGTTTCTGAATCTTCTATTCTGTTCCATCGGTCTATGCATCTGTTTTTGTGCCAATACCATGCTGTTTTTATTACTGTGGCTTTGAAGTAAAATTTGAAGTCAGGTATTGTGATACCTCCTGCATGATTCTTAATACTAAGAACTACTTTGGCAATCCTGGGGTTTTTGTTTTTCCAAATGAATTTAAGGCCTGATTTTTCTATGTCTGTGAGGGGTAACCTTGGTAATTTCATGGGTATTGCATTGAATCTGTAGATCACTTTTGGGAGGGTGGCCATTTTGATGATATTTATTCTGCCTATCTAAGAGCTTGGTAGATCTTTCCATCTTCTAAGATCTTCATCAATTTCTTTTTTCAACTTTTTATAGTTTTCCTTATAGAGGTATTTTACCTCTCTGGTTAGGTTTATCCCTAATTATTTTATATTTTGGGGTGCTATTGTGCAAGGAATTGTTTTCTGGATTTTTTTTTCAGTGGATTTATGGTTGACATACAGGAAATCTTCTGATTTTTTAAGACTGATTTTGTATCCAGACACTTTGCTGAACTTGTTGATCAGTTCTATAAGTTTTTTGGTTGAGTTTTTTTGGGTCTTCTAAATATAGCATCATGTCATCTGCAAAAAGGGATAGTTTTAGTTCTACTTTTCTTATTTTTACCCCTTTGATTTCCTTCTCTTGCCTTATTGCTCTTGCTAGAGTCTCAAGTACTATGTTGAACAGAAGAGGTGATAATGGACATCCTTGTCTTGTTCCTCCTTTCACTGGAAACTCTTGCAGTTTTTCTCTATTTAATATGATGTTGGCTGTGGGCCTATTGTATATTGCCTTTATAATGTTGAGGTACGTTCCTTCTATTCTGATTCTCTGAAGTGTCTTTAGCATGAATGGGTGTTAGATCTTGTCAAATGCTTTTTCAGCATCAACTGAGATGGTCATGTGATTTTTGTCTTTGATTCTGTTTATTTGGTGAATTACATGGATTGTTTTTTGTATGTTGAACCAGGCTTGCATCACTGGGATGAACTCGACTTGGTCATGTGTATAATTTTCTTGATGTGGTTTTGAATGTGCATTGCTAGTATTTTGTTTAGCAGTTTTGCATCTAAGTTCATCAATGATATAGGCCTATAGTTTTCTTTTTTTTCAATATTGGGGATTGAACTCAGGAATTCTACCTCCAAATTACACCCCTAGCCCCATATTTTTACTTTTTATTTTGAAACTGGGTTTCACTAATTTGCTGAGTGCCTCACTAGGTAGACGAGGCTGGCTGTGAACCCGGATCCTCCAGGCTCAGCCTCCCAAATGCTAGGATTACAAGCATGCACCACTGTGCCTGGCTCTAGTTTTCTTTTCTTGAGCTATCTTTATTTGGCTTTGGTATTAATGTGATGTTGGCTTCATATAATGTGTTTGGGAGGGTACTGTTTCTTTGTATTTCATGCAATAGTTTGAGAAGTATTGGGATTAGCTCTTCTATAAGTGTTTTAATAAAATTCACTTGGAAAACCACCTGGCCCTGGTCTTTTTTTTATGGTAAACTATTGTTTTTTCTATCCTTGATTGTTATCAGTCAGTTTAAGTTTTCTATATCTTCTTGATTCAATTTAGGAAGGTTAAATGTATCTAGAAATTTCTCAATTTCTTCTAAATTTTCCATTTTGTTGGAGTATAGTTTTTTAAGATAGTTTTTGATGATCCTCTGTAATTCCACATGGTCAGTGATAAAAATCACCTTTTTCATCTCTTATTTTGGTAATTTGGTTTGATCTCTCATTCTTTTCATAAGGGTGACCAATGGTTTACCTATCTTTTTTATTTTTTCAAGAAACTAGCTTTTGGTTTTGTTGATATTTTGTAATTTTTTATTCTCTGCTTCATTAATTTCTGCTCCAATTTTCATAATTTCCTGTCTTCTACTAGCTTGTTCTTGTTTTTCAAGTGCTTTTAGCTGTGTCATTAGGTTACTTATTTGGTGATTTTCTGTTCTTCTTATGTGGGCACTCAGTGCTATAAATTTTCATCTTAGTACTCCTTCAAAGTGTCCTAGATGTTTTGATATGTTTTGTCTCTGTTTTTTTTGGTTTATAGGAATTTTTTAATTTCTCCCCTTATGTCTTCTATGACTCATTCCTCCTTCAGCAGTGTGGAGTTCAGTCTCCATGTGTTTACATGGTTACTCTGGGTCTTCCTAGAGTTGATTTTTAGTTTCACTTCATTGTGATCTGAAAAGATGTAGGCAGTTTTTTAATTTGCCGTTGCTCACTTTTTGGCCCAGAATGTGTTCTATTTTGGAGAACGTTCCATATGCAGCTGAGAAAAATGTGAATTCCGCTGTAGTTGGGTGAAAGTCTGCATGTGTCTAATAGGACAAATTGGATTAAGGTATTCTTTAGGTCTGAGATATCTTTAATGACTTTTTGCTTAGAACATCGGTCTATTGATGTGAGAGGAGTATTGAAGTCTCCCAATATTAGTGTATTGAGATCTGTATGTGACTTTATATCATGCAGAGTTTGTTTTATGACAGTAGTTGCACCTATGTTTGGGAAATAGATGTTGATACTTGTTATTTCCTCTTGCTGGATTGTTCCTTTTACTAGTAAAAAATGACCTGCTTTGCCTGTTCTGATAAGCTTAGGCTTGAAGTCTAATTTATCTGATATCATGGTTGCTACTCCTGCTTGTCTTCGAGTTCCATTGGCATGAATTACTTTACTCCAGCCCTTCACCTTTAGTTTGTGGGAATCTTTGCTTGTAAGGTGTGTTTCTTGCAGGCTTTATTTATTTATTTATTTATTTATTTATTTATTTATTTATTTATTT